>JAGKQA010000058.1:0-216453 GCA_022609195.1 Plenodomus libanotidis
GATTCCCCGCTTGATGTGTTGGATATCAAGCTCCTAATGGCGCAGCTGACCGCTGGCCTGTTCCTTGATCTGCTGTTGGTCCCTTGGGTCATAACACTAATGTATAGCTTATAAGGGTAAACCCTTTACAGCTAACTCCGCTTTGCGCGCTAAATCATATCTATTAGGTTGCGCAGTATGGAAAAGCCTCTATCGTGACCACCTATTCCTTAGCTAGATTAGCCGCAAGAAGGAATAGCAATAGAGACTGACGGACCTGAAGCACGGCCGGATTAATATAGTAACGAAGGAGGACTAGCAATAGCTTATAGACCTTGCCGCCGAGGCTATTATCGTAGATGGGCGCCCGTTTAGCCTCCTTTAGTTGCAATGATAGCGTTGTTTCTTTGTATGTGCTATGCCTGGCTGGAGGGTTCCCTCCGGTCACATTATACGGCGCCGGCTGCCTAAGGTCTTTAAGGGCGTTTATTAGCGTATGCTTAACCTGATTAGATATGCTTAATATATTAATATTATTTTTGATACGTTTGATAATATGGATAGTTATCGCATTATTAATATCTCTGTTTATATACCCGGCTGCGGCGCCTTTTACTGGACTACCTTTGATACTGGCGAAACGCGTTATATAGCCGAGGAATTCCTCGGTTTAATTATGCCTGTGATTAAAGAGATCTGCGAAGAAAACTATAGTAAGATAAACTCTATCTGTACTGATATAGACGGTATAATGAGGAAAGTTTACGACCTTATGCGGCAGATCCTTAGCTTTGTGCATGTCTTCTTCAGCCTCTGTGACTTATATGAACTTTAGCTATTGCTAAAAGATATGGTTGAAGGTGATCCACTGCTAGCTTAGGTGAAGGAGGAGGTTGCGACTATTGTGAGGTTCTTTTCTAAAAGCAAACTATAGTTATTGCGCCTACCGACGGAGTAGCGGCTTATATACGGCAAGCTGCAAGCGTTTGTAAAGAGGTACGCCTCTAGGACCTTTAGTAATTCCACTATATAAATCTATATACTAACGGCATTAAAACGCTAGTGTAATTACTTGCTGGGAAATAGAGTTTAGCTCTATAATGTCGGTTAAGGATATGAAGGACGCTCTATGCGCCTACGCCCGGCGGCCGGATGTCTGAACTCTCCTTAAATCTTCCGCTAATATATCTATGCTGCGAGCTATAATATTCATTATTAATAACCCTCTCTTTTGGAATAATTTAGATACTTTTGTAGCTATCTTGCGCCCAATTTTAGTATAGTAGTACGCCTCTAAGGCAGATAAAGCGTATATTGCCCATGTTATTAACTGCTAGCTGCAAATCAAAGACGAATGGGTGGCTATAAAGGACTGCGGTCAATATACTATAGTTGACTAGGTACGCCTAGTAAAGCTGTGGGATTAACGCTTTGAAACGCAGACCTACCTAATACACTATATTACGGCTGCTTTACGCCCTAACGCCGTCGTCGCTGGGGGCAAACTTGATGCGAAATATACGTCTGTGATTATAAACTGGCTCCGCGATTAAGGCGCTAGCAATATTAAGGAAGTCCTTAAAGAGTTTAAGGAGTTTAGAGCTACAAGCACCGAACAGAGCACACGAGAGCGATGCTCGTCAACACTTTCGGCGTCATCTCCGCTAGCAATAAGAAAACTGTACCAAAGATGCAACGCTCGATGCTGGAGAAAAGGAGCTTGGTTATCGACATCTGAGAACGCGAGTGCTTGATGTTTGGATCTCTTGTCGATGTTCAGAACTTCTAACAGAACTTCTAACACATCAGATTCTGCTGTCAGTTTCACGCGCTCATCAAAGCATGGCAGCACAAAAGAGAAGCCGATCGCCTGTGTGAACAACGACGGAGCGTCTCATCGTAGGAAAACCAGAGTCGTGGCCCATTGTTCTTTGAGGCAAAGTCTCGGCCAGTCTCTTGACCTGCCTGTACGAAACTTCTCCATATTGATGCCCTTACGGAGAATCTTCTTCGTCCCCAGCTCCTGCGAAGATGCCGTGCTAAGCGATCGTCTCACAGCACAAAGACCATGTTCCTATAAGCTTCGAGTCTAGTGAAACCGCTCTTTGTGTAGCTGCAGCAACAATCCCACGAGCGCAATGCGGTGTTTCAGCCCTCGACCGCTGTTTCCTGGAGCTCGTCGGGATCGCGCCTAGGCGACCGTTGCTCAGCGAAACAAGAGCCTCGTTGAAATTCGCCTTGCCTGGCAGACGCGTCGAGCGATCCCGGGCCCGCACAGTTCCAAGCCGCACACGCGTCTGCAACTGAGCAGGTACTTATACGACGAGACCTTCATGCAGCAGCCATACTTTTCTTGTTCCATACCACCAACAAGTTCGACCACGTAAAGGGAGACCGTTCGACCTACCTTTTCTCCATCAACGAATCATCCGCTCTTCATACTGTCTCCGCCAGGCATCATTCTCATCATCTTCGCATTTCCAAGCACCAGACTCTCTTGCTTCGCACCACCAATCAACGACGGGAAGATCCACACACCCAAAATGGAGTCCACAACCGCACATCCCACCGCAGCCGTGGCGAGGATGACCATCGAAGAGTTAAACGAACAGTAAGCCTCGCATTCTACCCGCGCCCCAGGCACCGTTCACCAGCTAACATCACCCGCCCCCCCATAGAAAGCTCGTGACCATCACGGCCGACGCGGTCGGCACTGTTTTGTTCTTTAAGACAAAACACCTCTAGTGGGTTCCCCCTTCCACTTCCAGTATCGTCGCAAGACTAATGTTTTACCACAACAGCCCTGTCTCCTCAATTCGCGACTCAGGCATCGACAGCGCAGTCAAAGCCGTTTTCCATCTGCGCAACCAGGCGAAGGATATCGCCGTGGCCTACATGGAAATCGCCTGCGACGCCGCTGTGGGTTACGCCCAGGATTGGAACGAGCGTCATCCGGAGTACGTTTTGCCCTTCTTTGCCATCTCGTCCTCTCTTCCTGCCTCCTACACAGTGACACGGAAACGCACATCAGTACTGACACTCAGTAGGGACATCATGTCCCCACGTTGGATGTACAATTGCGTCCAGTCCCTCCTCTCCGACACCCTGAAGCCGGACTTGGTCGACGCCTTGGCCGAGGAGAAGCCGATCCAGCGACTCAAGGATTGGGTGAAAACCCAGCAGAAGGACGCGGATTCCAATGACAATAGCCCACTTACATCCGGCGATGAGGATGACGAAGGCGAGGATGCATACGACGACACGGGGTCCTTCACTCACAGCGCCGCCGGGAGCCTGACAAACACGTCCTCCGCCGCCGACGAAGACGACGACGACACGGAGCCATCGGCCGCGTTCTCCATCAAGGCCCAGAAGACACCATGGACAGACGACGACATCTCACAGATGATCGAACTCCACGCGAAGGGCTTCACGCACCTGGAGGCCTCAGTACGTTTGCCCCCACTCCCCTCCCCATTTCCCCTCTCAACTAACACCCCACCCAAACAGGTCGTCCTCGGCCGCCGCGTCGGCGCCGTCGAGAACAAGTACGGTCGCGTAGCCAAGGAAGACGCATGGAAGCCCTACATAGTTGCGTGCGCGGCGCGCTTCGCGGCGGAGAAGAAGCGGCGCGGCGCGGCGAAGCGGGTCGCTGCTACGCGGAAGCGCAAGCTGGGGGCGGGTGTTGCGAAGGCTCGCGCGGCGGGGCGTGGTGAGGAGGAGGAGGAGGAGGAGGAGGAGGAGGAAGAGGAGGAGGAGGAGGAGGAGGAGGAGGAGGATGACGATGATGAGGACGTGCAGAGCGTCGTCGAGGTGACGGCTGGTGCTGCGGCGAGTAGAGTTGGGGTACATGCGAAGCGCAGGCGGGTGATGACTGTTGCTGAGGCGGCGGGGTTAGAGTGATGGTTTCCGTTTCTTTTTATTGCTTTTGCCCCTTTCATGGCGATCCTGCTTGGTCTGGCTTGGTTTGGTCTTGGTTTTCCATAAGGCGTTGGGATGTTGGTGTTTCATGATCTGGCTCGGAGGCGTTGGAATTTGTTGGATTTCTGCAGATTGAGGCGTTTTGGTCGGCTGTCGATCGCTATGAACGAGTCCGGTGAGGCGTTCTGCACAGCTTCTTCGTACATTATCGGCTTATTGCTCATGTTTGGAAATTGCCCTGTGCTGCACATGCCTTTTCTTTCGCAGAGCATAAGGGGTATCTGGAATGTAAACTGTTAGCTAGAAATCAAACTGGACTTTCTTCGTGAGGCCATTCCTGTAACTTGCTCGTTGAACGGCGTTCGGATATCACGGAGGAAGCCGTCGGCATAAGCCGGTAGTGCGGAGATCCGATTCCACTCGCACCCTTGGGGGGAGGACGACGTGCATTTTTCGCACTATTGTACCTAGATAGTTCTAACAAACATCTTTTTCTATCAACCCGAGAACTTGTCGACAACCCGCCCTCCCAGGTGTCTCAAAATCTAGTTCTATAACCACCGGATCTAAAGGACCGACCCCTTGAATGCACCTGTATAACGCCTTCCCTTTTCGGACTTGACAGATCATAGTGTCATCGATTGTATCGGAAGCCTTTGGTCTATGACGAATTGGAATTCGCGGCATCGGGGGTATCGATTGGTTCTTCCTCTCTATCTCTTCTCTAATTCTTCGCCTTCTTGGTGTTGGCGGCCCAGCGCATGGCGCCTGGGGTGTTGGGGTCCTTCTCGACGTAGCGGCAGGTCGTCCACACGGCCCATAGCTCCCCCATGAAGGAGTTGGTGTTGCGGTGGTAGAGTTTGCCGAGCTTGGGAGCGATGGCGTTCGTGGCCTCCTTGGCGCGGTAGAATGGGATGCGGCTGGGTGGGAAGTATGTTAGCTGGGCTCCGCGTTTTCGGCTGAGGAAAAGTCTGGCAAGCAGGAAACTTACGGGAACAAGTGGTGCACGACGTGGTCGTCAATGATGTTGTGGAAGAGCACGCGGCCGACCCAGCCAAAGTCGCGGTCGATGGTGGCCAGGGCACCCTTGACGTACGACCAGGAGCCGGCCTCGTAGTGGTGCACATCGGGGTCGTTGTGGTGGAGGTAGGTGATGGCGACTGGTTTCACAGTCAGTCAGGCTAATTCCAAAGCTCAACAGCATTGTTGTACGTACCGAGCCAGTGGTGAACCCACATGTACGGCACGATGTACATCAGGAAGACCGTCGACCATCCAACGTAGGTGGAAGCCCAATACAAAGCGCCGCAAGTAAGAGCCAAGCCCAAGTCGGAGAGGGCGATGAAGAGGGCCTCACCAGGACGGAAGACGGAAGAGGTGGGCTCGAAGTGGCTGGTGCGCAGCCAGCTGTTGTTCTTTCCCTGCAAACTGTCCTTGCCAGCGGTGGCGTGGATGAGCAGGTACATCTGCCAGCCGGCGAGCTGGTGCAGGACAAGCTTGAAGATCTGGAACAGAGGCGTGTCCTCGACCAGCTCGGGGTCCATCCACAGATTGCCAAGGCGGTTGGTGGCGCGCTGGTCGATGGTCTTGGGCACAAAGGCCTGGTCCTTCTCCATGTGGCCGGTGTGGTTGTGGTGACGGTGGTGGGAGTACTTCCAGGAGAAGTAGGGGACCATGAGCGAGGAGTGCATGAACCAGCCCATGAAGTCGTTGAACTTGCGATGCATGGAGAAGGCGCCGTGGCCGCACTCGTGGGCGAGGATCCAGATGCCGACGCAGACGAGGCCCTGCAGGTAGCCGTAGCCCATCCAGGCGGCGGAGCGCAGGTAGAAGTTCTCGATGGTGGGGATGTAGGTCAGGGCGACGTAGCCCAGGGCAGCGGCCTCGGCGTAGTCACGCACGACGTAGGACATGGAGCGGGCCACGGTGGGCTCGAAGCAGTGCTGGGGGATCCAGCTCCTGATGGTCTTGACATCGGGGAACTTGTCCTCGGAGGAGGTTGGGACCTCAGCCTCGAGTGTGACGGTGGGCACCTGAGGCACGGTCTTTGGAAGCGAGCACACATGTTAGCAGATCTGGGGGAAATGCCTGGGGATGTTCACATGCAAAGTAAGGTTGCATTTTGACTCACCTTGGCCGCCCTGCTCCGAGTCTGAATGGTGGAGGTGGTGGTGGTGGTAGGCATGATTCCTATGTGATTTGTGTACCAGCACCCAAAGTCCAGCTCGAGAGGTTGCAGGTGTAGGTGTGGTGTTTTGTTTGATGAGTATCAGCGCCACGGAACCAAAGCCACAGCTCAGAGGGGTCCAGAAGGAGTGACAGAAAAGCGAAGAATGTCTTTTTTTTTGGGGAAAAAAGAACCGTGTTTTCAAAAGAGGGAGGAAGGCTCGAGGGAGTTTTACGATATCAACAATTTTAGCCAGATAGACCATTGCGGGCGATATCAACAAGTCGGATCCTTGCACTCGAGGTGCCCGCTTCGAAACCTACCCGGCTACCTAGCCCCCAGAGCCAAGGGGGAACTTGCAAGTTAGGGGAAGGTCCGGGGGGAACAACGGGGAGAGCAGGGGGCGAGCTCAGGTCCCCAGAGCCGCCCACGACCTAGACTTGGCAGGCCAGACTATACCTAGTACTAACCCGCAGAGATCCGTTCGATGAGCCCCTGACTCTCTCCTCCACACGGACACTGAGCACCTGGGCGTCCAGGTGGTCATCACTCGGCTTCTCAAAGCAGGCGAGACACGCCCAGGTGCCAAACATGGCGGTCAGCAATGGCCATTGCATTGGCATCAGCTCCATGCGAAGTGCGTACTCCGAAGAAAGAGCGGGTAATGTCACTGTAAATTGGCCATGTGCTGGGTCACGGCCCTAGGCTCAAACCTACGTGGTAGCAGGCATCCGATTCAAAAAAATCCTGACGGGATAGCCGTTCCAAATCACCGAGCTTGCAATCGAAGCTTGCAGTAAAGTGAGCTAGCCATTGAGAGTTGCTACCCGACCCGAAGAATGCCAACACTTTGGCACTTTGTTGTTCGTGTGTGACACGATGACTGCAGCTGTGCAGATGCCGCGCTGGCCTTTTGCATTTTTTTGGCTTCACATGCCAAACGCCAAGTAAAAAAGATCTGTTCGACAGGGATCAGGGGTCCCGCCCACTAAAAGTGGAAATCAGGGTCCTTTTCAGGGGTCCTGCCTTTTCGCCTCTAGCCTGTCAGCCTGTGGAAGGATCGGTAGAAGCTGCTCAAGCTGGTCAAGGCTCGACATCTCTCGTTTCGTTGGGGCTGTTGTGGATCGGAGGCGACTCCGAATGCTCAATGCTCATTCAACTACCGTCCCGGGTGGAGCTTCTTTCATGTCTTTTCAGGTGAAGCTGCTCACTGCTGCCCCAATGTCCGTACCTTCTCATACGAGTCGATCCCCGACATGGCCAATGGCCGGTTGTTCATTCGTCCTGCCGGCCTTGTTACGGTGTGTCTCGGGTGGATTGAGTCGACGACGACAACGGCGTTGCCACGAAGCGGAGTCATGCTCACTCATCAATCCTCCGGGCGCCCTTCTCAGAGGTTTCACGCTGACCCGGTCCTATGTCCAAGCATGACACCCAAGCTCCTTCTGGTTGATGTCCATTGGCATTGCTTGACTCGCTGATTTCGCCTTTGTCATCTTCACATGGCAGCACATGGCAGCACACCTCTACCACAGTATACCACTGGTCACGCCTTATCAACACCCAATGAGTCGATGCTACCTCAGGGTAGTTCTCTGCATTTTAAACTCTACGTGACGTCTGTGTTCGTTCCCACACAGGTGCCCGCGTCGCTGTTGCACTGGCGTTGACAGGCCGCACCATAGCAACGATCGGCAACGCGCGGTGGCGGTCTCTGCAAGCCGACGAATCAACGCCATGTGCCTTGCAGAAGCCACATCCGAACGCCGGTTCTCAGCCGTTGTGCGTACCTGACACTACAGCGACTGAGCGCCATTGCTGATCGGCAAATATGCGTCCCATGTGGTTTGCAGCGAATGTTCGCTGTTCAGATCATGGTCGCGCATAGTGACCGACCGGACAGCAGTTGGAATTCTGAGCGTGCGTCACTAACAGAATCCATCCAGATTTGAGCGACAACGTGTTAGCGATCCGTTTTTGGAGCTCAATTGCTTACCATGCGGCAGCTGGAAGAGTAAGACACGGATTTCCAGCCTCGAAAAGTCAAGTGAAGCATACGTCCACCTCACTGCCAGAGAAAGCAGGTCAACTTCCGAAACCGATTCAGCAGACCGGTGGGTGTTGGAACTGATTTCCTACCAGATGAGACCCGACGGCACGAGCAAGTGCTCCTCGGCCTCGCCACGATTCCTTCGCTGGCCTCGCTAGGGTTATGCTACGACAACGCGATATACTGGTGTATCAAGGCATCATATACTGAGGTAGCCAAAGTCAATATGTTCATCTGACCACGAACGTTCTTGGGATAGGACTCGAATTCGAGCAAAGAGCCTCGGGTCTGAACATCGAACACAATTAAGTGAAATCAAGCCAGCCATTTGTCCCTCAGACGAGTGTGCCGAAGCATTATCCTAGAGGTGAATTGTCCAAAGATCCTGTCCGGTTCCTGAACACGACGACCATTTCGTGCGCCGATTTCAACAATAAACCTTACCCGAAACGGCTCACTGTACCATCATCAGAACAAAGCCAAACTGCATAACGTATACTCGACCAAAATAGAGCCTCTTTGTCTTGATCTTTCCCCATATCCCGCTTAGGAGACTGTTGCCCCTAGCTAGACCTTTGTATCCAGCTTGCTTGGCAAACCCTGGCCTGTGGTCCAAAGTCCGTTGAGCGCGCGATAGTGAAAGAAGACCTAGACACCATGACAAGCATCGGCTGAACTAATGACCACCCCGTGATACAAGATCTTTGCAGGGCTTCTCTTTGTTCACAGCCGGAACTCCATTGATTTTGACTGCGGTCTGACGCTTTCAAGCCCAACATGTCTAATGCTCGTGGGCAGAATGGCCTCACTTCGTGGTGTCCACAAAGTTCGTCATCGTCTGTATGCCTTCGACCCTGGGCACACACGGCCTACGAAATAGACAATGTATTCATCCTTGCCACAAATTTAAGCACATACGACCATACCTAGTGGAGAACTTGGGATCCCGTCCGCTCTCCCCTAAATAAGCCACTAAGGGCTGGATTAGTAGTTAAGTGGGTGACCATTAGCGAATACCCGGTGTTGTATGTTTTTGTCTTTGTCTTGCGACAGATTTTTGCTTGGGTGGGTGACGAAAGTGGAGCCCCTGGGCGTGGAAGTGGGGCCAGCAGGGTAGGAGGGAGCTGGAGGGGGTTGTGGAGGTGGTGTTGGCTGGGGCGGTCGGAGAGCTGTCCGGGAGGAGGCGGTTGTGATGCTGTATTTTGAGGATGCGTGTGTTAGGGCTGTTGAAGGCGAAGGGAGCTCCGAGGGTGGATCTTGTGGCGGTTGATCGTCAGGGTTTAATCTGGTGATGCATCAGGATTTGTGTGATTTACAGCAGTGTTGTGACGATAACGGAGGCTTTCCCGAAATGTCTTTGGGCTGCATTGCAGCTCTTCAGCGCGCAGGCCGTCCACCACAGGAGTAGATGTATGATTAGATTTGAGAGTGTCTCAATTGCGAAGGGTATATTTCCGCAATGCTAGGCATGCGCCGCAAATGCAATATCTCACACGTATGCTCATTTTTTGCTGCTCCCCTCTCAGAAGCAATCCTTCATCGCCGGGAAGACATTAACCACCTCCTCGCCCACCCCGAAATCCCCATTTCCCCCAGCAGGCGCCGTGAAGAAGCTATCGTATATACTCGACAAATTTTTATGCAGCAGCAGCCCATTCGTCGCGTAGGCCTCGCCACGCGACGCTGTCCGCCGCGCTTGACTCTGAATTGTCCCGCTCGCCGAACGCGGCGAGAAGAACTCGCCGCCGTGCGGCGTCATACTACCCACTCTGCTCGACAGGCGGTGGTTGTGGTTGCCTCCGTGACCGCCAGGCGTCATGCCGCCGGGACTTGAGGACGACGCCTGGTGATGGTGGCCGCCGCTGCTGACGGAGCTGCGATGGGACGCGTGAGACATCCGCGCCTGCCGCCGTGAGTCCTCATCCTGCTGTAAGCCCAGGCGCGGCGCATACGTCTTGAGGTTGCCGACCGTGCGCCATAGGCGCTTGCTAACCCAGCTGTCTTCGGAGAGGTCCTTGACGAGCTCAAGGGCCATGTGGAACTGCTCGCGGCACTGGGCGCTGAAGAGCACGGGCGCGTGAGTCGAGGCGACGAAGAGCACAGCGATGGCGGAGGTGAGGAAGTGGTGGTAGAAGACTTGGATGCGGCGATAGATCTCGCTGTTGTTGTTTAGTAGGGTGAGGTATTGGATTGTTTCTTTGGCGAGGTTGACGACTAGCTCGGCGAGGTCGTGGTTCTCGGTTATGCTTGTTGCGGTGTGCAGGATGGGCGTGTAAAGCCAGATACGAATCTGGCGTGGCTGTTAGCATAGCATCAAGCGTTTATGTCAAGGTCGATGTGCTTACCTGGTTGAGTCGCAGACGTGTCCAGATCTGAAGACGCTCGACGTTATACTCGTCCGTGCCCGGGACTGGGATGTGGTTGCCCAAGCTGTTGATCCTGATGCTATCTGGCACCGTCTTGTACCATGCCAGGATCTCGCCATCCATTTCTTCGTAATCCTCACGCTTCATATCTTTGATGAGCACTGAGTCGAAATAGTCCACCAGCTTCCAGATCTTGGAGCTCAGCTTGGCGAAGTGAACTAAAGAGGTAAGGTAGGGACGGTCCTCCTGAATGCCGGGTCAGTATTACATACGAGAGGTATGTCTGAGGGCGACAGTACTCACAGGCAGGGGCAGACCCGGATCAATCTTGTCGTCCTGGACGACGAAGGGAAAACCAGTACCAAAACTCCAGCGCCGGTCGAGGACGTATGCGGACCAGAACGTATTGATGGCGTTCCTGCGATCCTGCTCGCCCTCTATCCTGGAGATCCCATCTCTCCGGTGGAGGCCCATTTCCAGACACAGGCGGGTCACTTGGCCCATAACCCTCCAAGCCAGAACCTCTTCATTAGCGAGGAACCGGTAACCGCCCACAAGGGCCAGGAAGGGAAGGTAAGTGCCGTCTGCCGGAAGGCTCATGAACATCTTGTCGGCGATGGGTTGGATGCTGTCCCATAGTCGGTCGGCCTTTGCGCTGTAGCCGTGCTCCTCTACCACGAGCGCGCAGCACATGATGATCTTGAGCTCGAGCGTCTTGATATCGCTAACAACGTCTCCTGAGCCTCCGAGTTGTGGGTTGGCCAAACCACTCTTCCTCGCCGCCTCCATAAAGCTGCACCCGAATTTGGCATGCGCAATCACGTCTTCGATATTGACAACCGGATACATGATGCCAACCTCTTCCTCGTGAACCCTGCATAGCCTGACCATCTCTTCCTGGTCAAAGTCCCACAATGGGTCAGCCAGCCGCCTCGAAGTGTCTCGAGGGGCAGTCGAAAGAGCGGGAGAAGCCCTTGCATCGTCTCCGGCCATGTTGATGTTGCCATTTTCTTCCTCGCCTTCCGCAGCGCCGTAACCCATGTTGTGTAATGTGCTATACGCCACATTGACATGCGACGACGCACTGGTCGGCCCAAAGAACTGCACTGGCGATCGGAACGACGGCACATCGGGTTTGTTTGCGGACGAGGTCGAAGGAGACGGCGAGGGCCCGGAGTGGGCCGTGGTCGTGTTCGGGAGCGGCAGCACACGGTCCTGGAAGGGTGCCAGGCGCATCGTCGTCTCTTGTTGCAGGGCGGTCATCTTGCGCTGGATGGCCTCCATCTGGTCTTGCAGCATGTTCAAGCTATCATTCATGCTCTTGAACTCGTCCGAGTCCCGGAAGCTGTTGGAGCAGCAGTTCGGGGAGTATATGCACTCCAGGTTGAGGTTAAGACACCTCTCGCATTTTGTCTCGCCATTGCACCTGACTTTGCGCCGCTTGCACTCGTTGCTGTAAGAAGGGAGAGGTTAGAGATCAGCTCGGTCTAGAAGGCGGCTGTAGCGGAGGGGCAGAATGGCACTGGGCGTTGAGGCTTCCAGCCCTACGGGAGCTGCTGGGGTTGTCGCGCAAGGCTGTCGAATGTGGCGGTTGCGGTGAAGCTGTAGTGAGGCGAGCGCGAGACTCCGTCGAGGGATAACATACCAAGCGATCGAGATGTACTATTGCAGTTGCAAGTCAGCTAAATACTTAAGGGCCGCAAGCCAAGGCAGGATTAGGGCGCATTGCATGAAGTGTGTATTCGTTCGTACCCTATTCCTTTTACTCCTTTGCTGCTTCTGGGCGGCTTCTTCGGTAGTGGACTCTGCCCTGCGCTTTTGGCGCGAAGAGGCGGCATCGACAGCGCCAGGAGAAGCGCTCAACCCATGGCTGCTGTCGTTACCGACGCGATGTGTGTGGTTCGCCTGCTGCTGAGCATAGCCGGCGTTGGCGGGCGTCGCAGTCGTTGGCGAGGGCAGTGCGGAATTTGGCCCGCCGTGGAGTGCGGAATAAGGGCTGGCAGCTGCGGCAGCACCACCTTGGCCGCCACCAGAGCGACGCTGCTGGTGGTTGCCTGTATGCTGCTGCTGCAGCATGGGCGAGTGGTGGGCGTGTGCATGATGCGCCGCTCCAGGTGCTCCTCGTCCGGGAATTATGCCTCCTGCGAGTGGACTCAGGATGGCATCTGGCGGCGATGCCAAAGTGCCCGGGAGGAAGGATCGCAAGTCGGTGACCTGCGATTGGAGGTGGTCCATCGTGTCCGGTGGCTGCGAGTGCGTCTCATAATAGACGGTGGCTGCTCATTGTTGTCATGGTCCGGCTCAGGGACGGGCTTGCAGTCGGATCGCTCAGGAATGGGGGAAAGAGTACTGGTTGCCGGATCAGCCTCGACCATATGAAAGCGGAAGAGGGCGCGGGACCTTGGGGACTCTTGCTGGTACTCGCTGGGCCCGTGTTTGACCTCTGTCGTGTAATGCTGCAGACTGATTGATTTATTGATCGGTTGCTTGTTGCTTGTCAACTTGCAGCTTCTTCTCCCTTCCCTTTCAGCCCGCACCCGATACAGCAGTTGTCTCTAAAAAATAAAAAAAATAAAAAAAGGAAGCCGAAGCCGAGATAGTGGTGTGCATGCGGCCCCACTCGTCCACTGTCTCGGGTGAGGCTGCCACCCGAGATATTTTCAACGCAGAGAGCCTTCTCAGACTAGGTTCGCACCATTCATTGGCCCATTTCGGGCTCTCTGGTTACTCAATAATGACTTTGAAGCAAGCAGTGTCCACCAAACGAATCTTGCGTGACTGTGTCTGGGCCTACAGCATCTCGTCACGGTCATTTGCACTGTGGAGGACGAGGCTTGTCAGCGCGAGCACAATAGTGCTCAGGCAACTATGTTTTCTAGCGTACGCATATCAAATGTGTGAGTCCAAGGGATAGTCCAAAACAGACCATGCGAGATGCCATCGTTGCCTCGCGGGATGGCAAGCTTGCCGCCAAACCCCCTTCTCGTCAACAAAACACCTCTCCTCTTCCGTTTCGTGCCCGAGAGACGGACAAACCATCACTGCCCTGTGAAGGAACAGGAGGTCGTACAGGATGCCATCGTTGCCCTGCGCACCGGCTTCATCAACTCCACCGGAGCCCCATCTTACCACGTACAGAATCTTGGCTCGACCAAGCTTCTAGTAGATGGATGACCGTTCACCAGCCATGCAGGATGCCATCGTTGCCCTGCGGACAAGCCAGACCTCATCTCGACTTGACCCCATGATTTCCGTCCCCATGAACCATCTAAAGCAGTAGAAGGCACTTAGATCCTGATGCCCTCCAAGATGGGCTTCGCCTCCTCGCTCTTCCACCAGCTGACTCCCTCCTCGCCAGGGTACGTGAACTTGTCCATGCTGGCCGCCTTCATCTCCACGCTGTAGCCAGCCTCCGTGGGCGTCTGGTAGTACCCATCTTTGATGACACTCGGGTGCAAGAAGTGCTCGTGCAAGTGATCCACGTACTCCAGCACGCTGAGCTTGCCACTGACCACCACATAGTCGATGGTGCTCAAGTGCTGCGTGTACTCGGGCAGCCCCACGCCGCCCGAGTGCGGCACAATCGGCACGCCGAACTTCTTCGCCATCAGCAGCACCGCCAACACCTCATTGACCCCGCCCATGCGACACGCGTCAATCTGACACACATCGATCGCCCCGCTCATCAGCAACTGCTTGAACACCACGCGGTTCTGGCACATCTCGCCCGTTGCCACCCCAATCCCATACGGCTTCAGCGCCTCGCGAATCGCCTTGTGGCCCAGGATATCATCGGGGCTGGTCGGCTCCTCGATGAACCACGGCTTGAAGTCCTTGAGCTTCTCCATGTACTCGATCGCCTCGGGCACGCTCCACACCTGGTTCGCGTCGACCATCAGCACATTGCCCTGGTCATACCCGATAATCTCGCGCGCAATTCCCAGCCGCGTGCGGTCCTGCTCCACGCTGCCGCCCACCTTGAGCTTGAAGTGCTTGTAGCCCTTTGCCAGCGTCTCACGCAGCAAGCCACGCATCTTATCCTCCCCATACCCCAGCCACCCCGCACTCGTCGTGTACGCCGGCACAGCGCGACTCCGCTCCGCATCCTTGATCCTCTCCGCCTTGCCGGCCTCCTGCTCCTTCAGCAGCGCAATAGCCTCCTCCGGCGTGATCGCATCCGTGATGTACCGAAAGTCAATGCACGCGACGAACTCCTCGGGCGTCATCTCCGCGACAATGCGCCAGACCGGCTTGCCGAGCACCTTTGCCCACAGATCCCACACAGCATTGACGACCGCGCCAAGCGCCAGGTGAATGACGCCCTTCTCGGGCCCGATCCAGCGCAGCTGCGAGTCGTTGACGAGGTGGCGCCAGGTCGCGCCCCAGTTGGCGCCGACGAGGTCGCCCAGCTTGCGGCCCTTGATACGGTCCGCGACGTGGTCGATGGCCGCGCAGACGATGTCGTTGCCGCGGCCGATGGTGAAGGTCATGCCGTGGCCGGTGAGCGCCGCGTCCGAGGTCGTGAGGATGCAGTAGGCGGACGAGTAGTCGCCCGCCGCGTTCATGGCGTCGGAGCCGGTTTTGTCGAGGGAGGTGGGGAAGCGGACATCGCGGGTGGTCCAGCTCGTGATAGTAAGGTCGAGGGAGGCCATGGTGGGCAGTCTTGAGGGGTAGGATGTAAGGGTGACACGAAGAGGACAAGGCTGAGTATGGGTGGTGGTTGGGGAGAGGTGAAGAGGAGTGGGAAGAGAAGAGGAGGTTCACGAGGTTGACAAATTTACTGCAGGGAACCAGGCGAGCATATATAAATTACACTACATCCGCCTCGTTAGGACTTCCGGCATACAGTCACCCGACGCTTGTGCTGTCTGATGCTAGTTCTCGCAGACTTGAAGATGCGCCTGGGCGAGGAGGGCATCGTCGTCGGAATAGAGGGGCATTGTCCGTAGAACTGGTGGTGAGGGGTCGTAGTGGGGACCTCCCTGCAAGGCCATCCTCGCCAGTCATTGATGGAAAAATACCCGACGGAAGAATCCAACTTCTGTTCTGGATTTCGGTACTCTCATACAACAACGCCAACCCGCCATCTTCTCTCAAATATCCGGCTTAATATCCGGCCACCAAACACCTGAGAGATTTCTCTCACAATTCCCAGGAAGGACACTCCGCGGAACGGCCAACAGTTGTCTACTCAGCAAGGCTGTTATGCAATGTCAGTAGTGGCTGGAAGATGCCAGGTGCGTCTGCGCGCAGCACACAGCACACAGCACACAGGCAGACATGTGATCGGGATACTATTCTTCGGCCTCGTATCCGTCGTGTCCACCAAATTGCAAATAGGAATGACCGACTCAACGGCTAATGGGGGCTGAGAACTTCTTCCATTATTTCTGAACCCGGGCTCCTGTCTAGTACTCACTTTTGTTCAACGAAAGTCATGGTTTGAAACGATACAGAGGGGTGTGTATCCTCTCGCATACAAGGAAGGCCTTTACCTCTAGCTCATCGACTTCATCCGCGTCCCATGATTCACACTACCCTCCAAGACCAAAGACCGACAATTACTCCTTCTCAAGACCTGGCCAGCTCATTGTGCCACTACTATTCGTCAGAAAGTTGAGACAGCTTTTGGCAGAGTGCGTAGTGGCCACAACAATGACTTACCGCTTGCACCTTTCGGTTCGATGACAACGGAGCCATCGGTTGCTCGGTTCGAGCAACAATTAATCGATTCGCAGAACTTGAAATCTATCGGTCTTGATGAACGATTCATTCTGTAGAGTTCATGTTTGATTGCGCCCAAGGTTCTGTCATGCTCTCCGAGATCCACTACTTGTTGCTATGGAAGGTCGTCAGTCCAGTACATCTTTCGTTTGTGGATGTCAGAACGTACGGCAATGTATTCATGCCTGTACTTCTCCTTGTACACGCGCAACATCTTGGGAAACCTATGATTGTGGTTGCCAGAACGTATGGCAAGGATTGTATGTATGTGTTTGGCCGGCTCTTCACAGGCTCCTGAAGTCCTCGAGACATCATCCTCTCCCTGGCTCCATGGATAACCGCTCATGGCACCCGATAAACTAACGAGACTTGGCTGTACGTACTGTTGACTACTTACTACGTGTCTTTTGGTATACTTCCTCAGAGGTGGCGGCAGCAGGCTGCTTTGTTGCCATGAGCAGAACCAGCTGGTCTGCGAGGCAATTGAAGCCTAGCACGCTTCTTTATACACGCGCTCCTCGTTCTTCTCTGACCCCCTGGGGCCGGTAGCTGGCGCTGTTGAAATGTCAGTCCATTACACGTCCTCCTGATGGTTGTCAAGACGGGCTCTGATATAATCAAATCTGTGCCCAGCGTTAAACAGATGCATGAAAAGCTGTTCCTTTTGTAAAGTCCAAGGAATTCGCCCCATGCTGAGCTTGGCTTCGTTGGCTCTCAGAGGTTGCACCACTCGGATGCGGATGCGGACTTTGTGGACTCGAAGACAATGAAGAATTGGACTTGGATGGAACTTCTTGCGGACAAAAAAAGCCTGGATCTTGAGACGTCAGAAAGTTGAATGCTGCTCAGATGTTGACATAGCTGGTGATGTGATCTGGTGTATGGAAAGCTGTTGTTATTGTTGTGGCTCCGAGATCTTTCAGGCTGTGTGTTTTTTACTCACGTAAGTCGAGGTTTGAGCATTGACTTAGGGTAGCAGAAAACGGCCGTGGCAGGAGCGTTGGCCACGCCCTGGGCTCTGCCATCCATCATGCCCAGATCCAGGGTTCTACCTTCTCCTTGTATTCGGGGCCGTCTTTAGGTACACGGTCGGCACGCTTCATCGTGTGGAATGATGGATGTAAGGAGGAAGCTTGAAATGGTGTAGTTCACGATAGGGATGAGCATAATAAAATACATGTACTTGTATTTGTCCTGTCCTTTATTCTCCGTACAGTACTTTATTGTCCGTGTACGGTACGTGATCTTATCATACAAAAACTTTCTCCAGTACAAACCCAAAAGCCGTCTGCGAGAGGTCAATCGAAGGTTAATTCGCACTGTTAATGAAGCTATCACAGCCCAAAACTAGGCCGAATCGGGAGTCCTAAGCTTGAATTGCCGCCTCTTCCTACTACCATTCCTCATTCACACTGTACTATCTACCTCACTGTCGATAATTTGGGCCAAACAGTGGCCTAAGACTTGTGGCACTAAACCCAATCCGGAAGGATTAAAATACAAAAAATACTGAGTGTATTTTAATTGAGATGCCCGTACCGTGTTTTTATTAAGCCGTACATGTTTATGCTCATCACTACTTCACGATGACTTTGCCGAGAGTGGACAGGCAAAACGTTGAGTAAGATGACTTTGTGCTTCGTAGAAGCCGCGAGATCAGGAACTTAGCGACGCTGTCAAGATGAGATGGGGTCATTGTAGACACAAGACTTCAGGACCGGAGGCGTGACTTGAACGGTAACAATGATTGGGATTCCCAGAACCAGGAAGAAATCAGTCATACCTAGCAATGACACTTTGTATCACGTTCGACAATGAAGAATTTTTTCCAAAGTCGTTCGTTATCTAGATCATGACAGCTCAGAGGACTAGTCTGTCTCATTCGCACTTCACAACTGTCGATGTACTTAGCGAGGGACATACCTATTGTGCTGTCTTGGAACCGTCCGAATGCAAGCAGCAAGCAGTTCATGGAGACGGCACCACTCAGCTACTCTCTCACACTACGATACTATCCAGCTTCCGAACCACCCTCTCTCCAAACTCGAGCTGCAGCCGCGCTTCATAATTCCCCTGCTGATCGCCCTGACCGTCAAAGCTATCGAAGCCGAAGTCACCAGACAGGCAACTCGCAACCATCGTCATGTAGGCATCCCCCATATCTGCCGCAAGACTCATCAGGCACTCCTGGCTGAGTAGACGTGTCTGCGTGTCTTTGATCTCGGCGACGCCAAGTCCGCTAGAAATACCAATGCCCAGAATGTCGTGAATGGGCCTCCACGCGCCGATTTCGTAGAGCACGACGCCGAGGCTGTAGATGTCGTGTGCCTTCTTGAAGCCGTCTGATCCTTCTCGTGGGACGTCAAACTGTGCTACTGGGTGGCGGTAGAGATCGTGGTATTGGTTCTGAGTTACCTCGTCTGCGTTTACCGGGCGAAGGTAGTCAAATCCAGCAAGATAAGGCGGAGCTGGTGGCTTGAACGGAAAGACTATATTCTCGCTTCGCAAGCCCATATGCAGCCAATCTGTAGCATGGAGATACCAGACGGAGGTAGCAACAGCTCGAGCTATCTGTATCCTTGTCGTTAACGAGGGCCTTGGTCGTGATGATGAGGCGATGAGGTCGAGAAGGCGCGGTGGTGGAAAATTCCCCGCCCCTTGAAAAACAAAACCGAGGCGAAAATTGCTTGGCTCATGGATGTAGCCCAAGCAGTTTGGGATTCTGAGGTTTTCTGGCTTTTGTGCGTCTCGGAGAAGTGTGGCAAGTTTGCAAATTTGACTTTCGATGTAGGGAGGTGGTTGTGCTTGCCTGTTTGTAGGCTCGTCTTTTGCAAGTCAGTCAATTGACACCCAAAGAAACGCTTTCTCAGATCCGTATAACTCTCAATCATCACTTACAATATCTCCAGTCTACCCAGACCGGCCTAGTCTCATACGTTCCCCATGTTCTATCAGGCTGATCCTCAAAGTCATCACCTTCCTCAACGATATAGCGCCGACTTTCAAGCAAGGGTCGAGTCGAATGTGCGGGTGGGTCACCTATGTGGTTCCTGATCTGTGCCTCATCGAAAACATCTCCTGCCTCGTCAATAGCCACCCGAAAGGCCTTGAAGCGTGCAAGCTGGAGCAGTCCTTGCTCGTGAACTGAAAGCGGCCGGTACATGCCTGTGGCATTAAGCGAAGACATTACATCGAGAAGATCGTCGGGCGTGTTGTTGGCCTGTAAAACACCCATGAAGTTGTTCTCCTGCATGTGCAAATGGTTTTCCTGCTGTCGGCTATCACAAAGATGCATTATGTTTTGGTTGAGCGCAGTAAGCTTGGCCAGCATCATCTCAAACTCTTTCTTGTCGACTGCCGCCCACCTCAGTTGATGGGGAAATGGTCGCGTTCGTTCTGCAAAAGCGACTGCTTTGGTCTGGAGGCTAGAGTTGAGCTTGAGAGGCAGTTCTTTCGAAAGATCTCTGCGTGCACGCTTGGAGCCAGAGCCATTAAGTCGATCCCACTCGTACCGCTCGCAGAGTTTAGTGAGGTCAAGTAGCACCAGCCTGGTGTCTTGCAAAGCGCCGTTGACTTTGGGCTGGTTCAGATGTATGCTGGAGTTGAGCGTTCTCTGTTCCTCGGTGAGGTTTGCTAGCACCGCCCAGTCCACGAGTTTGTCTCTTTCCATTTGCAGACGCTTTTGCAGATAATTGCTTTGTGCTGGCAGGTCTTGCGCCTCGAGGAGGAGCTTGTATACTAGAAGCGGTCGGAGTCAACGAAGATACCCTACCATTATGCGGGTAAGCATTCTGGACTCCAGTATCTACCAACGTACATTTGACGCATATTGAGAAGAGCTCGAAGCTCAATGAGGTAGCGTCCATCGCAATTTTAATTCGTACTGTGCCCGCTGCGTGTCCCTTTGCAGCACAACGTTCAAGGCTGAGATGTTGAAGCAAATATTTGAGTGTTCTACACTTCATTCACTTGTAGCAAGGAACCGCCGGGAATTGAGCTACTCAGGGTATGACTGCGTGGTATGGAAGTGCTGACGGGCAAGGAGGGCCTCATATGCACAGTTCACCGAGCAATCGTCATTCAGTCAGCGTCTCCTGAGGGCCCAGTGTGGGCCGTGTATGTGGTGCAGCTGACATCAACCACTTTGTGGACCTGGTCTGTCCTGGCCATGAAATGGTCAAGATGTGCTGGCTGTGTATATTAGTGCAGTAATATTTCCTTCCGTCTGAAGTCAGATATCTACTTCTGCATCCCACATTCCATCTGTGTGCACGGCGTGGAGAGCTGCATTACTTCCAT
The DNA here is from genome assembly GCA_022609195.1 of Plenodomus libanotidis. Taxonomy (NCBI): domain Eukaryota; kingdom Fungi; phylum Ascomycota; class Dothideomycetes; order Pleosporales; family Leptosphaeriaceae; genus Plenodomus; species Plenodomus libanotidis. The sequence goes on from JAGKQA010000058.1 coordinate 20,507, forward strand.
TTTATGGGGCCGCGGTCTTCTTGATGTTCTACGTACACCCACAACAAATCCCAGAAGATTGGTCAAAATCTTTTTGCCAGGTATTCCTGGGCCGTGTATGCTTTTCTCGCTCTATATGATCCTCCAACTGCTGAAATCCAGGGATCTCGTCGTCAAAGCGAGTGAGAGATCATGGTCCCCACTACCTCAGGCGGGAAAAGAAAAAATGGAATACAATAGAGCGTGCTTGCTGCACTTGGACACAGATTTGAAATATGCATCCGAATTGTGTTGTAGAATGGTGTATACTGACCCGTTGTGGAAGGGGAGGGGAACACGCCCCCTGGGCCAACGCCAAGCCACCACAGGCTGCCAAGTTGAGGCTCAGCAACGGTCAACGACGACCTTTTCAACGGCCTACCGACCTTTTTACATGATTCCACATCCGAGCCCTCTAGTAATCCTTCAAGTCTGATCGGAAACAAGCTCGCATTGGCGCCGCATCACCTCAGCTTACTTGTGTTCATCTCAAGCCCTAGGGCGGCTCACTTGTCATCTCGCTGAGCGTGTTACACTCTCCCCAGCAGTCCCTCCATCTTCAACCCCTGCCAATTGAGCAAGCACGAAAACAAGAGCAAGAGGAGGAACTTCTATTCAACATGTCATCCTGGATAGGCACAGTCGCACTCGTCTTCACAGTCCCTCTGCTGCTATACGGCGCCTTCTCGCGCCTCACGCACGGGCGCTACACACCCGCGGTACATTGAGCTCCCCCCCCTTTTGGCCTTACCAGCAAAACCGGCTGTAGACCACACAATTATCTAACAACCCATATTAGTTCTATGCCTACCAACTTGACCGCGCACCAGATAACGCATCCACACGCCTGGTGCCTATCGGCGACATTGTCTTCGCCACAGGGATAGCCTATCCGGCGTCGCGCGGCTTTGCAGCGAGCTTGTGTGCGCTGTTCATGTTCGGCGGCGTGTTTCATCGGACAGTGTACCAAGGGAAGAATGCGGCGGTTGATTTAGGTTTGATGTTGACGGTGCTGCTCATTGCATTGGATGATATCTTGGGCAGCTGAGGTGATCAAGTTGGACCTGGCGGAAGATATCACGGAAGACATCACGGAAGACATCACGGAAGACATGTAGAGTTATCGCTTCGTACTACAACGAATTCATTCCTAGAAGTACTTTCTCCATATTTGAGGCTTGGAGAGACCTTTTGCTCTGTACCCATAAGTAGGCCTCTCGAGATACTTCCAAGCCACATCATCTGAAGAAGGAAAATGTTGTGTCTACTAGATACCAGTCCCTCATAGAACATTGGCAACCTCCACACAGCCAGGTGCTTCGCTTCAAAATTTGCATCGCATGCAACAAACCGCCATCGTCTCGACTATCACATCGGAATGGCTCTATTCATAACCATCTTCGCAGCAGCGTTCAGAGGCGGGAAAACCCCATTCCACATGCCACCCTCAAATTCGACGGTTTCCATGTTGAGGAAGAAAATTGATAGAGTATTGAACATAAACGGAAGTATGACCGTCTTCTTGCCTGTAAGGAACGTTCGTCAATTTACATCTGGCCATGCAGTCGAAATGTCAAGAAGTTTGATGGGGTGAAATAAAGAGAAATGACTTTCTAGACTTACCGGCGGCATCAGCAAGCGAGAATGTCGATAGGGTTCTCCAGGGTGCTGTACTTGGTCAGAGCCACGATCTCGTCCGGTTCCGGGGAGAGATGCTTGTGCAGCGGCCCTTTGAATGAGTCCATAACCCGAATCGACTCGGCGCTAACGAAACCAGCACCTACGTCTTGCAGATATGCCTTGAACTGCTGCATGCCGATCTGAAAAGCCTCATGCTCATGGAAAGCGCCTGCCATCAGATCTGTCCGACCCGCTGGTTTGTTGACGTTCGGAAAGAAGTCAGTCTCCTCGTAGTGGTGGTGCGTGGAAACCGCGTCGACCCAGGCGATACAATACTCAGCGAGATCCTTCTTGTCGCTGTCTTTGAGGCGCAGGGCTTGCTGGTAGATGGTGTTGAAGCCGCGGATGAAGGCGTTATGGCTCAAGACCATGTGGGAGCGTGCAATGGTGATTGGATCACCCTACGCATCCTAACGTGTGAGCAATAAAGAGACTCAAGTCGATGCGATGCCAGCCAATGATGGGCCTCACCTTGCCAGTCAGAAACTTTGGCGTCGAAGTCAACGCCAAGGGCGTGTCCGTGTACATGTGTGGACTGCTCGCTATGGTGTTTAATCGGTACTGTGTCAGATATCAAGTTTACCTCGCTGGTGTTATCACACTGAAGTTCGAAAAGAACGCTTCGATGACTTCGCGCGCGCAAGGACATCCGCCATTATCGGGGTTCGAGACACAGTGAGGAGGGTCGTCCGATCCTATATCGCAACCTGCGGCACAGCAAAGCTAGTCCGAGCAGGCAAGAAAACGAGCTAGTACCATGCACCACTGCGAGCGGAGTTTCTCTAGTGGCCAGCAAGCTATCGATGGCTGCGGCGCAGCTCATGAGCGAGACATCCATGAGGATGTAGAGTGCAGGTTTCGGAAAGCGCTGCCGGATGGCTCGCTGCTTCGACCGCAATGGCACAGGCAGAGAAGTTGGCTGTATCACTTGCTAGCATAGCCAGATAATTGAAGTGCCACACGACAACAACCCAACTTGAAGAAGACTGCAGATCTGGGTAGCCACCCTTCGAAAATTGCCGACGTGTAGACAGACAGACATGATGAAAAGAGTTGTGCAGTGTGATTCCGTACCAATTTTGCAGTATCGAAAAAGTGCTCTTGAAAAAGGTTACATGGCTCACAGTGACAGCGTAAACTCGAGACGTGTCCTGGCTGTTTTTTCAACATCTGTGTAAATTGCAATTCCAAGCCGCAGTCACCAATGTCTTGCAAGACTGTCGTCTTCTTCTGCTGATCTGTGGATTTCACCGTGACCCTCGAGTCGTTCAAGGCTGTGCGCCTCAACTCTTCTGGCCCGCCTTAGTGGCTAGCGCTAGGAGCCACTTTCCGTCGACAAGGGCAAACCGACAGAGCCCATCTTAGACGTCTACCTCTCTCGTGCTGAATCCCTTTCTACTTCAAAATACCAAAGTGACGAACCTGCTCGGTCGGGCCTCGCCAAGTGGTTCTGGGACCCTTCACGAGAACTCTGTCAATCGACAAGCATCAATTTCGAGGACGTGGGAACTGCTGCCAGAGGACAAGCAGCAATTGTTAAAAGCTGGCATATAGCCTGACAGCTTTGAAAGGGTTCTTCCAAGTGGTGTACTCATCCCGGCAAGGTTCGATTTGCTTCAGGAAGATGAATGGCCAAGGAGCCTGGTGGCGCCGTGGGTATGAGTTTCGTCTAGTTCAGGGCCCAGGAAGTCCAAAGCTCATGACTCCGACGTGACATGGCCGGCCTTCGCAACTCTCAATATCTCCTCCTCCATGCCGCTCACATGCTCAAACCTTACACCAGCCCTCTCCAGCGCACCGCGGCCGGTGTTGTCCTTCACAAGATCTTTGGGCTCCATCACACCCACGTACACATCCTCGATAACAGTAGCAAGGCTCAAAATCCTTTCGGCACAGGGCTTGTTCCCACTCAAGCGTTTTGAGCAGGGCTCAACCGTTGTGTAGAGGGCTAGGTGAGGCGGCAGGACATTCTTGAGTTGCTCTTCTGATACGCTGTGCTTCTGAGCTAGCTTGATGAGACAGCATTGCTCTGCATGCGTGTTGCCTTCCAGCTCGAGAGTGTAGCCATCGGCCAGGATTGTGTTGGTCGTTTGGTCCACTATCACTGCGCCGACGCAGTAGTTGGAGGGCTTGGGAGGTGATTTCCTGGCCAAGTCGAGTGCGAGCTGCATGTATGCCCGGTGGTCATTGGCCGAAATACAGGCCATTTTATGATTGATAGAAAAATAAAGATGAAGTTATTCTTCACAGTTTCGAGGAAGTAGAGTTGACGTTGAGTGTGGGGATTTGACAGCGGGCCTGATCCCTGTCGTGAGTCCGCCGAAAGCGCGCCGAACAAGAGCCTCTTCCGCTCGACGCGTTGAGAGGCGCGTCTGTTGCACCTCTTTAAACATTACCGCTCACACTTTTGCTCAAGAAAGCATTCGTGTCCAACCCGCAATCACACATATACAACTGCAAGATGTCCGACATCGAAGACAGCATGGAATCCGAGCCTCCGGTCATCGACCCGTACGAGGTCCTTGGCCTTGAGCGCACCGCGACCCAGGCAGAGGTCAAAAAGGCGTACCACAAAGCCGCCTTGAGAGATCACCCAGGTATGATTGATCCGCGACGCAATTTGCTCGTGCCTGACGTGCAGCGGCAATCTTTGTCGTGCGAAGACTGACAATTCCCCCTCCTCCCCACAGACAAAGTCACCGAGTCTGAAAAAGAAAGCGCCCACATCATCTTCCAGCGCATCGCCCTCGCCTACGCAATCCTGTCCGACCCCTCGCGCCGCGCGCGCTACGACGCCACCGGCTCAACCTCCGACTCCATTCTCGACAGCGAGGGCTTCGACTGGAGCACGTACTACCGCGCCGCCTACGCCGACGCCGTCTCAGACTCCTCGATCAAGGCGTTCGCGGCCAAGTACAAGGGCAGCGACGAGGAGCGCGACGACGTTCTGGCAGCTTTCGTCGAGCACAAGGGCAGCATGGAGGCCGTGTACGAGATCGTCATGCTCAGCAACGTGCTCGAGGATGATGAGCGATTTCGCGGGATTATTGATGCCGCGATTGAGAGCGGGGAGGTTGAGGCGTTCAAGAAGTACACGAAGGAGAGCGCGAAAGCAAAGGCGGCGCGCGTGAAGGCGGCGAAAGGGGAGAAGCACGAGGCGGAGGAATATGCGCGGGAGATGGGCGTGCATGACAAGCTGTTTGGGGGCGATGCGACAGGTGATGCTGTGGGTAAAGGTAAGGGGAAGGCGAAGGGCAAGGGCAAAGGCAAGGAGAACGGAGGGGAGGATGCGCTTGCGGCGCTGATCATGGGCAGGCAGAAAGAGCGCAGCGGTGCGTTCTTGGACCAGCTTGCCGAGAAGTATGGCGCGGGCGCGAGCTCGAAGAAGGGCAAAGGAAAGAAAGGCAAGCAGCAGGCCATGGAAGACGAGGACGAGCCGGATGAGGAGGCGTTCCAGGCTGCTGCAGCTAGGCTGGGGCGCGGGAAGAACAAGGCGAGCGAAGACGTGGCGCCTAGGACCAGTAAGAGGTCGAAGCGCTGAACACTTCTTCGGACTCGTTCTTTTCTTCCGCTTCAGTATGGCGTTCGGTCTCGGTTATGGATGGTTCGGTTAGTGGCTGGGTGGACGGAAGTAAAAGGTTACTTGGGATGACTGCATGAGTATAGAGCACCTCAGTCTCAGAGGCAATGATATCCGGATAATGGTTTTCTCTCAACCCATCTGCCTAGCCTCCTTTTGGGTGTCCTGAGCCAGTGACTTCGCCATCGTCCAATCTGGCCGACTTGAGGAACATTCATCATCTCAAGTCGCATGTCTTCCACAACTCCAACGTCAAGCCTCTCACATTTCCCCCAAAGTCCGCCCCAACTCAGCGCCCCTCTCCGTCCCCGCGCGCACCGCCCTCTCAACCACCTCCGCAAACCCACTCGCCTCAAAGCTCTTCAGCGCGGCCTCGGTAGTGCCATTCGGGCTCGTGACATTCTTGCGCAGCTGTGCCGGCGTCGTATCATCGTCCGCCTCGACCAGCATGCGTCCCGCGCCCAGACACGTCTGCTTCGCAAGGCGCGTGGCCTGTGCCTCGGATAGACCTAGCTTGACACCGGCGGCGGTGAGGTGCTCGACCATGGCGAAGAAGTAGGCAGGGCCGGAGCCTTACAATTTGTCAGTCTACGACAACCAATGGGACGCAGATGGCAATGCTTACCGGAAAGACCTGTCACAGCATCAAGCAGCTCCTCCCGATCAACCCACTCCGTAGCCTTACTCACACTCCCCAACAACGCCGTCACCAGCCCCCTCTGCGCCTCGCTCACCCCCTCCGCTGCAAACACCCCCGACGCGCCCTCGCCCAACAAAGCCGGCGTATTTGGCATGACCCTCACCACGGGGGGCGTCCTCGCTCCGACTTTTCCGCCCGCACTACACCACTTCTGCAGACTCTCGACCGTGATCCCCGCCGCAATACTCACCACCAGCGGAAGCTCCTCGGTAGTGCTGGACCAAGCTCCGTTTGCGAGCTCCTCGCACACGGCTTTCGCGACTTGCGGCTTGACGGCGAGGATCAGGATGCTTGCGCCAGCTGCAGCGTCGGCATTGGAGGTCGTGGTGCGTACGCCGAGAGCGGCGATCTTGTTGCGGTTGGTGTCCCAGGGCTCGGCGACGTGGATGGCGGATTTGTGGGAGGCGAAGGTCGTTGCGGTGAGCCCGGAGATTATGGCTGAGGCCATGTTGCCGCCACCTAGGAGGGGGATTAGCTGGGGGAATCCATCATGTGTTTGTGGGAGGTGGAGCTGAGGCGGCTTCTGTGAGATGTGGGTCAGGGTGAGCTTGAGATTTTGGCTGTTGTTGAAAAGGTCATACCTATAAAGGCGATGATTTGGGAGGAGAGGTCTGGAGCCATGTTGCCTTTCTTCTCAAAAAGAACTTGTGGATATGAGGGTATGAGTTTAGAAAGTGTCTATGGAAAAAGGAAAGGGCTTTTACGTATGGTCTCAAATACTGCTCATGACAATGGCAGGAAGACGGCCGAAGGACGGAGCAAGTGAGCTGTGCACTCGAGGGTTAGGGTCGTCAGGTGTCACGAAGCCGACGTTACCCGTTCTCGTGAACGTGAGGTTGGCACATGAGAAGGAATTGACAGGCACTGAACAAGCTAGCACGACGTCTGCTAGTCATTGGATTTGCCTGGGTTGTTTTTGGTGCAGGCTGCATGTAAAGAGCAGAAGTTGGGCATAGGATCATGTTCGGTCAACATGACCTTTGGAGCTGGTGAAAACATCTGGAAGAATGGACTTTGGCGGATAAAGTCAGTAATAGTAATTCGGGCTCTCAATCCTAACACCGGGACAATGAGGAAGTGCTATTTTCAGCGCATACAAAAGAGACACACACCCAGTCGCACCAAGCTCCCAACTAGCCCCATGGTAACGCCTTCGCCATGACACCGGACGCACAAGGAAAACTGAATACCCGCCGAGACCGCCTGTGGGTTTTTATAATACAAAGGAAAATGATATACAAGGCCGCACGACTCTTCGATCTATCCACCAAAGACCTACGAGAATGCACGCCTTCCATTCGACACTTCCTTTTCCGGTCCTACCATGCCTAAAACACCAACACTTTCTCAATCAGCGCCAAACGTATTGTTGTATTGGTCTCTTTGCGCAGACCCAGATTTGAGAGAAGAGCCTCCAGTAAGGCGTATGCTTTCGAATTGCCGCCGAGGCTACAGTAGCGAGAGATATGAACTCTTGCGCGCCGTTTGATTGGCCCTAACTTCTCAGTCAAAGACTCATCTCTCATCCATCTGCACACATTTACTTCAGGCGCAACAGAGACAGAACGGCATCGCCAGGACCATCGAGCGCGTCACTGGGAGTAGCATAAAACGCGACCGCGATGATGATGTACAAGCCGAAAAGCATGGCGCCCTCGAGGTAGTTGGACTTGCCGTCCTGGATGATGTACGTGACCACAAGCACGGAGATGAAGAACGAGACAGTCTCGACTATTCGTCATTTTATCAGTATAAGCAGACTTTCGAGCAACAGGGCAAAACTTACAAGTCTCGAACTGCAAGTCCATCTGCTTGCCCATCGCCCAGCCCAGCAGCACAAGGAACGGCGTCACCAGCAGAGCAATCTGCACGCTGGAGCCAACCGCCACGCCCATGGCCAAGTCCATCTTGTTACGAACAGCCACCACACATGCCGTAACGTGCTCAGCCGCGTTGCCGACAATCGGAATCAGGATCAGGCCGATGAAGTTCTTGCTAACAGCTCCAGTGGCGACAATAGCGTCAATGCTGTCAACTAGATAGTCGGCGCAAAGTGAGATAACAAGCGTGACGCCAATCAGCACCGCGGCGGCGGACCAGGCGCTCATCGAGGCGTCCTCGGCCTCCTCCTCCTCTTGCTCCTGGCCCTCCTCGACGTCGGGAACCTCGGGATTGAAGAGGTTCTTGTGCGTGCGCAGCTGGAAGTAGAGATAGAGGCAGTACAGGAGGAGCAGGATGATGCTGGTGCCGCGGGAGAGGACCAGGACACTCTGCTTGGCGGACTCCGGGTTAGGACCCCTTTCAATGACCATGGCGAGGGTGGCTGGGATGACCATGGAGGCGGCCGAGAGCGTCATGAGGGAGCAGGCGGTCTGCGCGGTGCCGGAAGCAAAGACTTGCTCGCTACCGCGGCCACGGTCGTCGCGCATGTTGGTGAGACCGCCGAGGAAGAAGCACATGCCCAGGACGAGGAGCAGGTTGGACAGGATAGAGCCCAGCATGGACGACTTTACGACCTCGATCTGGTTGTTTTGCAGAGCAATGATGCTAACCTGTGGCATATGTGAGCTGATGAAATCTCAACAGAGCGGAATGCCACTCACAATAAGCTCGACAGCATTTCCGAAAGTGGCGTTCAAGAGACCACCAAGGGTCTCGCCCAACTTTACCGAAATCTCCTCCGTCGCAAATGACAGAATCGAGGCCAGAGGAATAATGGCGAAGAAGTTGAGCGTGAAGACGGCTGTAGCGCTCCACTCGAGGACACCAGCGATGATACCAAGTGGTACAAAAACGAGTAGTACGTTAACGTAACCTGAAGCAAGGATCAGTATGTGATCCATGTATCTCAGGGCTCGGTGATAGCCTTGTGCTGAGACAAGGCTAGAGGCGAGTGAGTGCACGTACTGCTCAGTAGAGTAATCTTGAAGACATTGAAGGCATGCACCGGCCAGCTTACGAAGGGGTTGTGGCTGTCCATGCCGGGAGTCTTCTTCGTGTCAAGAAAAACATCGCGCCAGAAGTGCTCGCCGTGATTAGGACCGGCCGAGCCATTGTTGCCGATGAGGGGGGTGTCCTCGGTAGGTTGCCCATATCCAGAACCGCCATTAGGCCTGCTGGTTGCAGTATTGGCCTGCATGATCTTTCTCAATGTCGTTCTAAAGCCGACGGTCGCTATATCGCAATACAGCTCATCGTCGTTGGTCAGCCTTGTGCGACCTTGGGCCTATGCGCACACTGCACTCTCTTTTCGCAAAGAGAAGTGGCTGAGGCGAGGAGGGGATCAAGGAGAGTGGCTAAACAAGTACGGATGAAAAGAGATGTTGGGCCGGTGATAACGTGAAAAGTGTGTTTGAGACGAGGCAGCAAGCGCGTGTTAGGCTCTAATGCGGCAAGGCCAGGACTAATGAGGATGGTGCGGGAGAATGAAAGGGTACTGGATGATGGTAAGCACGTCGCTTGTGCGACGGTACAGATGGTGAAGTAGGAGTGCAGCAGGGCTGTGCAAAGGGGGCAAGGCTGGTGGGCTTAGGACTTGAAGGTCACTCACAAACCATATTCGTCAAGGAATATCCGAGCCGAGTGCTCTATCGAAATGGGCAGCCGTGAAATGGGGAGCCAGGCAATCTAGGTTGATCCTAATACGTGCCAAGACGGGCGATATCAGGAGTCAAGATTCCTATAACGCAAAGATGTCGACAGTGACTCGTCGGTGGCCTGTGAACCAGTGCGGTAGGCCGTGGGACGGATCCGGCGGGACACTGCCTCGTTGGTAGAGGTTGGTAGAGAGTTCACGGGGTGCACTTGTAGCTGCTGCAGTGCACAGTATGTGCGGCTAGAGCGCAAGTTGGGACTAACAAGAGGTTGGCAACCGGAGAGATGAGATGTTTTCTTCTGGCTTGTTCCGGGCAAGGGACGCAGAGGTTGAGGCGAGCGGTGGCTTGTGATGCAGATGACGAGTGGTGGAATCTTGGCCTAATTTGGGGCTATCAAGATGGGTGTGGCTGGAGCTTGCTCCGTACAGGAGTTGAGGAGCTAGTAAAAAGACTGGGACCAGGAGCTCGTCTGGGTCTTGGCTGTTCCAAAAGCTTGATGACGAGGCCGTTTGGGGATTGCGATGTTTGGGTACCTAGATAGTAGCTGCACTTGGGCAGGCCTGGCGGAGTCCTGTTCGCAATGCTTGTGATGCGCTGGAGGATGGCAACGCAGGGGACTGAATCAGCCCTAGCACATCGCTAATGCTGATAAACAGGTGCCCAGGCAGGCGATGGAAAGTGTAAAATGTCGGCGCGGGGGATTTGCACTGTAGACGACGAGTGGGCGAGGTTGGATCGTGTGGAATCGAGGAAGACAAAGAGGGAAAGAGGATGGTTGTTCAAAGTTCAGCTTCATGAGATCGGAAGCTTGAAGCTTCTCACCCCTGCAAAGACGGCGTCCAACAAGGACGCAAGAGGCACAACGTGCTGCTGGCCCGTCCACGTCACTGTGACCGGATCTGGCAGAAGAGGATACAGTCAGGGGACGGCTCGAGGACGGCTCGAGGACGTGAAGCTTGTTTCGAAGTGCTAACCTGCTGATTTTAAGCCCGACCTACAACAGGAACCGGATTTGAAGCTTGTTTGGGGGTGACGGCCAACGGCCCTCGTCCAACATCGATCCCAACATTGGAAGTCTCCGAGGCCTCTGCATCTTCAAGCTCTGGACCGGCGCGTGCTTGGCATCGATGCCAAGTCCTTCAAGCGTGGGCTAGTGGGGTCCCAACCTTAGAAGGGACCATACCCACTCGCCGGCAAAAAGGTGCAGTTTCCTGCATCCCAGATTGGTCAATCTGCTGGTTGCCAGCCATACAAGCCAGAGGCACAGATGCCACACCCGATCCTCGTCAGCATTTACATCTTGGCTGCATGGGCGGCCTCAATTTTCATGTGCCACGGCAGCTGCACTTCTTATCGATTAGGTGAGTAAGCGCTGGCATGCGCGCGGGTGAGACGTCACTCTGCTGTCGACAGCATCTTGCGACCGCGCCCACTGTATCTGAGTCTGTGTCACACTCCAGCTGGAGAGCCCACGTCGGACAGTCGGGCCTCTGCGTGAGTTTCTCGTGGACATTACGGGCACCGGCGTCTCGCATTCCGACAATGCGCCAGCGGTTCTGATTAGGCCCACTCGCAGCCAGCGCGCCGGTACCAAACGCAACGGGCTACCGTACCAGTGGGCCATGTTTTGGGCAATGCCGGCGCACCCCAATAGATCATAGCGCAAGCCCTTAATTCATGCCAACCGGCCAACTTCACATCGGTCTCTATCCTACGATGGCAGCAGCACGGCCGGCAAAACGAAAGTCAGCAACAGCAGCCGACGCCACCGATCAAATCGACGGCTTCCCGCTCTACCCCCAGCACTGCTTCAAGCTCTCGCCCACCGTCAACACCTACCCGCACCTCCGCGCCGCCGACATCGACGCACTGACCACGCACGCCGGCTTCCACGGCCAGAACGTCTTCTTCCATCGCAACCACCCGATTCAATGGGTGCGCATTGCCGGAATTGTGGTCGCGATTGACGAGTATCCTGGCCGGCGCATATACACGATCGATGATAGCAGCGGCGTGTGCATCGAGTGCTTGGTGGACGTCCCACGGACGGATGCTGCGCTTACTGCTGCTCTTGCTGCTACGGGAAAGAATGCGGTGAAGATTGTGACGGGCGAAGTCGACCCCAAACACACGCGCAAAGGGATCGCAGATGCGAAAGCAACTGCGCTCAAGTCTGTGGTGCCTGTCGAGGTCAACGTTGGGACTGTGATGGACGTCAAAGGCGGCTTGTCACTGTTCAGGGGCAACAAGCAGATCAAGATCCTGAAGGCTGCTATGCTCCGCTCGACGGAACAGGAGGTAGCTTTCTGGGAGAAGATTCAGAAGTTCAGACGAGATGTGCTGGACAAACCGTGGACGTTGACAGACAAGGAGGTGCGGAGGTGTCGTAAAGAGGAGGAGAGGCGGAGGTAGGCAAACCGCCAGACTTGTCCCTGGGTCCTTACGATCAAAGACGAAGAATCGTCTAATGGCCCACATTGGCATGGACAAAGGATAGTCCTCCTAAATGAAAGAGGCACTGAAAGTCAGAATATGGCGGACATGATCCGATCCTAGAAGTTGGGGTCGATAGATCTTGACCAGCGTCAAGAGTCATGTGCCGCTGAGCATGCTCTCGCAAGCTGTTTAGAAGGCTTCCAAGATTCAAAGATCCGACGTTGGTCGTGTCCGAAGGTGGGCAACTTTTGCTCCACAGTGGGCGACAATCATTCCGAAAGAAGCGCCAGTGACGTGGCGATGGTCGTTCTCCAGCCTGTGAGAACGAGTTTTCCAGGTCGACTTGAGGACCAGACCGCACGCCAAAGCGCTTATCTAACGGCGGGACCTGGTCAACGTCGGCCAACCGCAAGGTTTCCACCAAATGCACCTCGTCTTAAGAACTTTGTTCGCACCCATGGCCTCGCGCGCTTGATCCTCAAGGGGATTTCACTCCACTCCCACACAGCTGGCCTTAACGAGTTGAAGCTCACGCGAAGCACCTGGCGCTAAAGGAGTTCAAACCGCGCGGCCGGCATATCGCTCCCAGCGCGCGTATGTTAACCGCTGTCATTGTCTTACGTCTCGATCTCGACAATAGAAGCAGAAGTCAGTGACCCATATGCGCAGACTTATGTAGTCAGCATGGGGCGGGCAACAACGCCGCTGCGTACCGAGTCTGAGGCTGTGGCTGCACTGAGAGCCTTTGTGCGAGGACACCGCAATCAGTCCTGGGCATTGCATTAGAGCACGTGACGGATGTGGTTGCACAGATTGTCTGTCGCCGCGCCTTATCCTTAGCACTGGCGGCGCCTGTCAGTTGTGCGCTGGAATACGCACCAACTTGACAGCACACGTCGCATGTGGCGGCCCTGCTGAGAGCACTACTGGTCGGAGTCTTGTCGCAACGATCTCATTCGTTTGTGTGGCGGCCATGCGCAGCAGCTAGCTAGTCATTCAGACAGTGGTTGGGATTGAGCACCACTCACACATGCGACTTCTACCTGGAAGGAATGGACGCAATGATCAGTGAAGATTTCGTTGTCTCACAATGAATCCGATACATGAACACAATGAAGTGCGATCTTGTGCATCGATCTCACAGTACTGTACCGCATTCCGAGGTCCTGATCTTGTATGTTGAGCTTGCTACCACAAAACGGAGCCCGGTCGTCGAAGCATATGGCAGCAGTCCTGATCAGGGCAAGTACAAGTGCTTGCTACGCTATGTCGAGAGGTGCGACTTCCGTCGCAGGCATGTAGAGACATCTGTTTAGGTGCGCTGTTGTGCTAGAGAATATATCAAGTCTACGTGGTGATAGCGCCTGCATAAATATGCACTACAATCACTTATCTACACTCTACTTTGCTGACGGTGTATACACGAGCCTGACGGACTCGAGAACATTATGACAGCCATTCGGAGGCGCCATTTCACGGAGATCTGCACGCTCATTCTTAAGAACACGTCTTTTACTCGAGACGCTTCCGGCTCTTCCAGCTCAACCCAAAAAGGGAGGGTGATCCGGACGCGCCGCAACGACGCCTGCAGCTCGGGCGGCCCGGTTACACGAGGCCAGGAACTCCCACGTGGGAATCTCGTGGCCGGTTGCCAGCAAGCTGACAATTTCGAAGGTGACAGTTCACCGACATTCGCCCGGTAGGTTAGTAAAGCACATAGCAAGATTTGCTTATTTCCCTTCCTCACGATCGGCCTTCTCCGGACACTCTGAGGGTTGTGTCGCGAAAAGAGACCTCGTGCAATGCGTACTGCGTGTCTCATGCGGATCTGAGATACGGACGCAACTGCGGCACAATAGGTCTTGTCTCGTCTTCCCGGGAAACTGGATGCGCTGTTGGACGCCCATGTTTTTCGGCCGCGAACACAAATTTGTATGACTTCTTCGAGTGAGAAGCCCTATGTGTCTTCATTTACTCGTACCAATCGCCTGCTTTCCTGGCCTAGTCAAGGTACCGAGGAGCCGGCGCTAGTGATAGCTGTGCCGCGCGGCTAGAATAATTCTAGAAGGCCGTTCCAGAAGGGCGAATGCGCAAGGGGGTGCGCCGACGGTTCGGTTCGGCAGTTTTGATTTGGTAGCCATTCCTATTGCGCGCTCATTGGGGGCTGAAGATGAGGCCAGACAGGTTGGCTGAACACAGGACGTGGTTTATTCGAAGGTTGTCACCGCTGTTGCAGAATGTTTTTCTCTTTGGGAGGAACGGACTGTGTGGAGAAGACCATGTCAGACAGGTTTAAACATAGCGGAGGATTCTTGAGGCGGTAGGATGGGACCAGCTGACGGATGACAAAGGGCGCCGTGCAAGGAAAGATGATGAAGGATGGTGGATACCACAAAGACACGTGGGAGATGCAGTGTGAGCATAAGCACCTGAAGTTGACATGTAATTTTACCCATTCTGGTTTGTGGTCCCAATACTATGGCGTCCGTAGGATATAAATTACACAGTAGCAGTTGAGAAGAAGATGAGTTTGTGAAGACTGGATGGGCGTCGTTGATAAGATGATACAGGAAGAATTATGGAGGCTTCGTGCTCCTCAGCGTTCATTGCGACTCGTCGCGAGGGTAGGATCGGCAAGGCTGGGATTTGCGCCCACAGATCTGCGTGTCAACTTTTACTGTTGCAGCGACCCATCCAGCCGTCACGATGTGTGGCTGATGTTTTAATAAGTGTCCGAAATGAGAAATCGCAGGCCTGAATATCGTGATTTGTTTCAGTGAATTCCACAGAATCGTGAGAATGTGATATGCCCATTATTGGATGTGCATGTATGTCTTCTCCTGAGTCGGCTGGAATTTGGGGGCGTTTGCTCAGCCAAGCTTGAATCCCCATGGCACCCCACCTGCAATCGGCAGCCTCGCCGGCGTTTGTTTGGCGCTGGGTGTCAGACGGGGTACGGAGGTAATGCACAAATAGACTCTTCAAGTTGCAAAGCATTCCAAAAGCATTCGCAGGCCGAAATGGGTGAAGACTCCGGTCAGCAATCAATTCCTCCTGCAAGTGATCCTCCACATACTCTGCTGGGTTGTCCCTGTTAGCAGTTTTGTTACTGCGATAAGGCAGGAAACACCACGGCCACTAACACTCATCAGAGGAGCACGCCGGCCTTGCTTTCCTCAGTCGGTGTCCCTGACTCTTCCTTCTTCACCACCTTCTCGCCACATCCCTCCTTACAAAATTCACCCCTCCGTACATGGTCCGGCGAGCCACCAATGCACCCTATCTCAATCCATCGCATCCTCATCGCCAACGAAGCTGCACAGCTCTAGCCGTGTCTTGCTCCAATCTTGCTTGGGACTGACTAGCGGCAGCTGGAGGTGCTTGGAGGCCAACCCTTGTATACCTAGTCTAGACGTACCTGCCAGTGCTTTTGGGCTTACCGGTACCCTATCCTCCTCGCTGTACTTGGCGCTATCGAATGTCGTACTTCATTCAACTCAACTCTTCAGCATCTGATACCTCCCTCTCGCTTCGCATCTGTACAGACGTCTCCGACTCGACTCGACACCGTCCTGAGCTCAGTTCATTCTCTCCCTGAGTGCTCCGCCTAATCCTTCCCCAAAACGATAACCTTTCGGTCGGCAAGCCGTCTTTGTCCATCTCTTGTCTGCCGGATTCTCGACTCGACTCGACCACCGCTTACACCCTCTTCAACCCTTCACCACCGATCCTGTGTCACCACCCTTTCGACCTTCCACCCACGCTGGCTCCATCAAGAGCATCGATCGCTTCGAGTCAGAGCTCGAGTCGAATGGTCGCATAGATCGACAGCCGGGCCGGTCGCTCCAATGGGTAATAGCCAGGGCAAACCCGTCGATCTCGACGGCGAAGGTACAACCAGAAGTTCACCCTCTGCCAGATGAGTCTCCGAGATCTGTCTCGTGTCGCATCGGAGTGCATAATTAGCTGTGCAAGCATTGACTGACACACATCATCTCGCCTGCAGTCAACCTCAATCACTTTCGGTTACTGCGAGTCGTTGGTCGCGGAGCGTTTGGCAAGGTCCGAATTGTCGAGCGGAAAGACACTGGTCTCTCCTTCGCCCTCAAGTACATACGCAAAGATGAAGGTCCGCAACAACATTTCCAATGGCGACTGGGTCCACCCAGTGCTCCCATCCCTCACTATCTTGCTGTCGGTGGCGCTGACCTCGTTCCTCCTTCCGCATAGTCGTCCGTTCCGAAAGCGTGCGCAACATCATCCGAGAACGTCGCATGCTCGAGCATGTCAACCATCCCTTTATATGCAATCTCCGCTACAGCTTCCAGGACATTGAGTACATGTGCGTTTCCAAAGCTTCCGCCTCTTGACACACAAGCTCCTTGGCGGTGTCAAGCTGCTAATGCTCTTTCAGGTATCTTGTTGTCGACCTCATGAGCGGCGGTGACCTACGCTTCCACATCTCGAGAAAGACTTTCACAGAAGAAGCAGTACGGTTCTGGATATCAGAATTGGGCTGCGCCTTGCGATATATACATGGCCAAGGCATAATACACCGCGATGTCAAGCCCGACAATGTACTTCTGGACGCCGATGGCCATGTCCATCTGACAGATTTTGTACGCACCCTATGATCCCATCGAGCCACGTACGATATTCTAACAAGCTTGACAGAACGTTGCTTCCGACATCATTCCGGGCAAGGTCTTGTCCAGCAAATCTGGCACACTAGCTTACCTCGCCCCTGAGGTCTACGCCGGCAAGGGCTATGACCGACGAGCAGATTGGTGGTCCCTTGGCGTACTGTTCTATGAATGCATTTACAACAAGGTATGTTGCACTCAACGTGTCACATTCCCGAGCAACCGTTCCAGGACAGCTTTGTCTATCTCAAGCAAAGCTGCTGCCTTGCACGTGCGCTAGAGCCAGAGCTCCATGAACTTTATTCAAGGTGGGGTCAAAGGCTAACTTGTTGCACAGAGGCCATTCGAAGGCAACTCAGAAAATGCTTTGAGCACTGTCATACAAGCAGCCAACCCAAAATATGCGATTACTCAACCGCCTGTCTCCTTACTTTGCCTTTATGCGATCAAGGATGCGCTATGTTTGGACCCGAATAGACGGATGGGCCACACTTGGGAAAGCTTCACGCACCACGACTTTTTCCGACCCCTTGATTTTGAGGCACTGGAGCGCAAGGAGATTGAGCCAGTATTTGTGCCATCGTCGGAGAAAACCAACTTCGATGCGACCTACGATTTGGAGGAGTTGTTGTTGGAGGAAGCGCCGCTGGAGGCCCGAGCACGAAGACAGAAGCCCCGAGAGAAGCTCAAGGACGATGCCACCGACAAGGAAATCCGAGAGGACGAATTGTATCGAATGATCGACACCGACTTCAAACCTTTCGACTACACAGTGGCTGCCTATAGGAAATGGGTCGGGACACAGCCCGCAGGCGCTGAAGTCTCCCGCAGCGATTACGAAAATAGGGTCGTGGAATCATGTGATGACGGTGCCACTACAGGATCGAACGGAACTTCTGGATCGCACCAGGGGCAGGCAATAACGACAGATGATGCGAGGCCTTTGTCACAATCTACGACGGTGACAAATGGCTATCGTCAAGGGCAGCCGCTCGCACACACCAAATCTTCGGAGAGCGGGCATGGGAAGATCAGCAAACCGAGAGGTCTTCCTGGGCGGCCTGCTCCACTGCCGCCGTATCCCAATTCGTACACAAACAACTCGAAACACGGCCACAAGGGCGGTTTTGTGCAAAGTCCTACCGGTGGTGTCTCGGTGACGCTTGATGGCAGTGGTAGTTGGTCTGACCTGGCTCGCCAAGACGCCACTCTACCTGCGGACGCAGCACAAGCCCAGGAGGGTGGAAAGGTCGAAGCTGGCTCGGGTGGCGTCTTTGGATTCCTCAGCAGGAAGAAGGGCCGCAATAGCAGTCCGAAACCTAAGGAGAAGGGTGTGTTGGGCAAAGAGGGCGCCAGAGTTGTAATTGGTTAGGGACGCCTGAATTCTCTACGCAACTGGCGTCGACCAGAATCAGGATCAGCAGCATATTCGGTCTCTCATCGCCGATCCTCTTGCAGGCAAATGATCGACGCTGATCCTCCTCTCGATTACCAGCTCTAGCCACTTGAGCGGATCAGCGCCGAGTCTGTGAAGCAGGCTGTCGGACAGCACGGGAAGGGTTAGGGGTCCGAGATGGCAATCAGCAAGCTGAGGTGGGCAGGCGTCTACGCGCCGCAAGCTCGTGGCTCGAAACGGGTCCCACATTGCTTGGTTGCATATTGCAGTCGAGCCAGGCGCTCTATGTCGACCGACCGCGTCAGAACATCGTCTCGTTTCCGCACAGACAGGCATGACGCATTCGTGCCCCGTGCTTGTCACAAGCGAATCTATTCGCAAGACGAAATCGCAAAATATTGGCGACTTTGTTCACCTTTGAACTGCATATTTTAGTCGTCCAAGGGGAACAAATAGCATGGGCGGCGGCGACCTGACATACGTGGTAGTCCATCTAGTGGCTACTCCACATCTGGTAGCTTCATGAGAGCTCTTCTCACCACGGCGTCATTGATAGATTGGGAGGGTGGCTTACGATTCAGAATTACAACCAAGCTTGCATCAGTATCCGGGGTTGGGTACATCGGAGAAGGAGGGTCATTTGTTTGCTACCTGCATGAAGCGAGGAGGGACACGAGGAAGCAGTTGGTACCGAACATCCCACGTACAGCATCCTACTATATGTCCATTCTTTCTGGGTTTCTATTTCCTACGATTTTTCCAGGTATCGGGGGTGGGAGAACTGGGATGAGGAGAGGCAACATCGAAGTTCGTCTTCTGTATTACTGGCATCAAACCGCAAGCAATGGCGACGGTACTGGGCTTACTGTGCTGAGCCTGTCGGATTGGGAATGCTCGAGCAAACGACTTGAGCACCTACAATAGCGAGCGAGCATGGCACTCTAGTTAGGCCCGAGGTCTCGGAAGGCCCATTACATAGTATACTTTGTATAGATGACAAAGGTCCGAAATCATTAATCCTCCGGCCTCCTTGCTATGTATAGAATTGAGCAATACTGTTGCTTCGCAAATTCGAGGCTGCTGACACGGCTCGAATCCGTGGAACTCGGCCAGAGATCTCAGATTTTGACGTTAATGAGTGAGTGGCTTGACAGCGCCCGAACGCAGGTAACCCCACGCTTATCTCAGCCCCGGCCCATACCTTGCAAGCCGCAGCCGCTCGTTCTTGGCTTGTGAATGCGGCTTGCCAGGAACGGTTTGTTACTCCAACCATCGTCACACCTGCATCCCTCCACCTCTAGTCCTCTCCTGTCTCATCGCCCCGGACAGTGACCGAGCACCCACCAAACACCTACAACGCGAGCAGTCCAGCACCCTTTCACCTAAAAAAGCCTCACACCTCGATTTTGCACAAGAACACCCAACGCAAACAAAGCACAAGAAGCAGCAGGCCTGGCTAAGATGGATCTAGCCTACGACCACATCGTCGAGGAGTCGCTCCCCAAAGAGGACGACGGCAAGAAGACCCGCGCAAACGCCGAGGGCGGAGAGGCTGCTGGCACCGCGGAGCAGACGCAGAACAGCTTGAATGCTGAATTTCAGGATGCCTACAAGGCCTTTTCGGCGAGTCCGTGGGGCGCGCGTATTGGCGGGTTCTTTGGGACTGTGGTGAAGCAGGTAGGTTCACACACTTGCAAACTTACATTCAGCCCCAAGATCCACCGAGAGCTACTACTGCGACATAGAAGATACTAACGACCCAATGTTCGACAGGGCGAATCCGTCTACCAAGAAGCCTCCAAAGAACTCACCGACCTCGGCAGCGAAGCCCAACGTGGCTTCACCGGCCTCTCCACCGCACTCATCAACCGCACGCGCGGGCTATCCCTCGCCGGCGCCGGCGCCGCCTCCGCCGAGGGCTCAAGCACCAGCACCGAGAAAGAGCTCACAACCGACGAAGCCCTCACCGAGTCCGAAACCGTCCTCAGCCGCCTGCGCTCCGAGGCCGCCAAGCGACTCCGCGACATCCAGCGCGCCGAAGACGCTGCCGACGAGGCGCTGCTACGGTTCGGGACCAACATCAGCAACTTCCTCAAAGACGCCGTGTCGATTGCGCCTGGCACGGGCGCGGGCACGTCCAACGGCGGCGATGGCGGCGAGGTGCTGTTTGAGAGCAAGGATGCAACCACCGGGAAGCGCGTGATCCACACGAGTCGGTTTGATGCGCAGCTGCATGTCATTCATACGAGCACTGAGAGCTTTACGAAGGAGCCTGCTACTGGGGACTGGGAGGCGTGGGGGAAGGAGTTTGACGTTAGTGGTAAGACGGAGGAGATCGCGAAGGATTTGGAGAAGTACACCGAGTTGAGAGGCACAATGGAGAAGTTGGTACCGGAGACGATTGCGTACGAGGACTTTTGGAAGAGGTATTACTTTTTGAGGCATGGCATTGATATGGCTGAGGCGAGGAGGAGGGATTTGATGAAGGGTAAGTCTCCTTGGTTTTGGGGTATCATCTTCCATTTGTTGTACCGGTTTGTGCTAACATACTACGCCTATTAGCCGCCTCCACCGAGGAAGAAGTCGGCTGGGACGAGGACTCGGACGACGAGACCACGGCGGCCACCATCTCCAGTCCCAAGAAGCAGGCCGAGACCAAGCGGCCTGGCTCTACTGAGTCCTCAACAACTATCCACCCGCCTACTGCTGCTTCCGCCTCAACTCTCAAGCCCGCCGAGCCGCGCAAGTCTAACGACGAGCGGTCGCAGCCCGACAGCGATACGAGCTATGATGTTGTGGGTGCCAGCTCCGGTAACCCCAGTCACGCGCCCAACAGCCCCAAGGAGGTTCGTAAGGAGGACGAGAGTGAGGAGGAGGACTGGGAGTAGTGTGCCTTCGTGGAGTCTGCCCGGGGCGAGTTCTGAGTCGACTGGTTTTATTGGGTTCATGGTTAAGTATTTTGTCTTCTCACCATGGTGGAAATAGGTGTTTTCGGCGCTTCGGTCCATGGAATGCTGGCTGGTGGATATGCGAAGGTCGTTGTTTTGGATCTTCCTCTTCCCAGAGTACGAGATGTGTCGTGGATGATGGCTGCTGTAATCGCACCCCCTGTCCTGCCGGGTATCGTCTTCAATAGTTGTAGTCCCTGCTACAATAGGAAGTCTCTTCTTTCTGCCTCTTTGCAGATCCACGAATAATCGACACTCCTTCGCCTGATTACGAGCAAGTCTTCAAGACTCCTGTTCACCTTTTCTTCGTGACCTTGGTGAAGCCATCCTCGTCCACCTCAGGCTCGGCCTTCGCCTTCTTCTCCACCAATTTCGGCGCATCGGTCATCTCCTCATCCTCATCATCCTCATCGCCCTCACTACCATCAGTGTCGTCCCAGTCCGTATCTTGGTCCTTCTCCTCGATAGCATTCGCGACAACCTTCTTCCCCTTGGCAGCCGCCCACCGTGCTTCGAGGCGATCGACTTCCTCGAAGTTGCCCGAGCGACACTGCCCGCGCAGCCGCACGATCTCGGCGGCGACGTCGAAGGAGCTGTCGTCGTCGACCGCGACCTCGAACTCGTCGAGCATGACGGCGATGAGGTGGTCCTCAACGTACTCGGTGTCGGGCTCCTCTATTTGCGCCGCGCCCGGCGGGGTGGGCGCGAAGGAGGGAAAGAGGTCGGCGACGGTGCCGGCGAACCAGTCGCGCTTGTCGGCGCTGTCGGGTCCGCCCCAGTTGTTCTGCACGGCGAGGGTGAGGGCGGGCCAGAGGCCGAGGGAGAGGGCGATGGATTGCTCGAAGCGGGATTGGCGGAGCTCTGGAGGGTGAGAGGAGGAGCGTTAGTGGCTGGGGCTGAATTGGAGAGTGGGTAGCATATTTTGTGGGAAAGGCTTTGGGCGACGTGGGTGTTGCATCTGCGACGGGACGAGGAGCGCAAAGAAACTTACCGGCTGAGGGAACTTCGCTGGTCGAAGCGGCCATTGTGAGTGTTTGTGCGGGTGTGAGAGGATTTCGGTGGTTGGCGTGTAGAGTAGGATTTGAGGCGTATTTCTCGCTTTGCGTGTTGGAAATGCTGGGACAAGTTGTGGTGGTTCACTGTGTACTCGTAGCGATCGTGAAGTCAAATTTGTTGTTGTTTTTGGCCGTCGGATCGAACCAGGTGCGAACTGTTGGAAGAAAAAAAAAAGTGGCGCTATTCGCACACCATTGGTTCCGCTGCGCACGCCCCATCCGATAAGCTGGGATGCCCACCACTTGCACTTCTAAGTTATGCTGAGATGCAACTGAGCCGCACGTCGCCTAGGTCGCCTAGGAAGCTGCAACCACTTTACCGTGGAGCAGGCGCGTTTCCCTCGCGCCCTTGGAATGACAATGTCGCGTTGTCGGACCCAACACAACGAATGCCATGGACGCAATCTCAGGCTCAAAAGCAGTGCAGCAGCTGATGATCAAATTCAGGCTTCTCGGGACAGTGGCACATATGCGGCAGATGCGCATAATGACAGCACTGCACCGCAGCTGTGCATGGACCCCACCTCGATCGCATTCTGCATGCCACAAAAGCTCCAAGCTCGGAAGCACACCTCCAAAAGGGAAAAACACACGGATGTGGCTCGATGCTTGATGAAAACGACCTTGAAGGCGTGCAAAACCCTGGGCACAAGCGGAAACCGCTGTTCATTTCGGCACCGTCACCGTGCGGGTCAACTAACCCTCCGTGTCAAAGATCAGCGCTGGCTATGCGCCTGCCATGCAAGGCATGCCACACAAAGATTCCGAAGGGTGTCCAGACATCTGAGTATTCGCCACCGCGAGATGGTGTTTTGGCGAAATCCCAGCATGATCAGCATGCCAAAAGAAACTACAGTATGCCGGACAATGCAACTGATCCCCGTCATAGCGTTGTAAGCTTGTCCTCAGTACTGATGGACGGAATTATGCGAGTCCAGCCTCACGATATGAATAACACCCCAAGGCTCTGAACCTCCTGTTTGTGCAGGCCCGCCTGTTAAATCACCGTTTCCACGATGTGGAATCAAGACGCAGGTAGGGTCAGCGAGCTGGCCCGTTTCAAGCCAAGTCTGTATGACGGCGTACAGCACCACTCACGAGCACACGCCCTTGTACATTGTGCCATTGTTAGAAGCGGCAATGACATGAGTATCGTCAATGAAGCTCTTCCAGTCCTTCGTCTCAAGCCACTTGTGCCACTGTTCGGATGGGATTGGCAGCAGACAGAGGAGACCGATAGACGTCCCAAGGCCGCTCCTGCACGCCAGAAAAGCATACCATGTCTGAGTCACGCCGGCGTGAGACGGTCGTTCTTGGCTGTGAAGGCTGTCGGCCACGAATCCGGAGTGGTCAAAGACAGGCGGTGGGATCCATGCAGTCAGAGAGGGGCTGATAGCCGATGGCCCATGACCGTCTCATAGCGAGCCGCTTTAGGCATAGGCATAAAGCATTCAGGCTCGTTCTAGTACCTGAAAGGCTGAGAGACTACTACCAGCAGGACGCTGCCGCCTTCGACAATCCGACTCACTAGGACCACTGACATTTTGATGAAACGGCTTCGATCCTTCTCGACGCCCTGTGATCAACGAGGATTCGCATTAATGGGTTATCGGGGCAAATCAGGTGCTCAACGTGCATTCTCTTATAGTCCTCTACGGTCAGGGAGTGAGTAGCAGGGAGTGAGCGTCGACAAGGATTCCGGTGCGATGGAAATCGGATTGTCGATCCACTGGCTTACAAATGCGATTTGACTTCTGTCGAGGCCCCTCCATTTCCGTCCCATCCCATCCATCACGGAGCAGTCACCGTCCCCCGCTTGCATTATTCTGCTCATCATCCTCCTCGCCGCCCTTCCCGAGGACACAAACAGGAACACATGAACCAGTCGGGATTGCTCAAGGTCTTGCCGCCAGATACTACCACACGCCCGCAGAACCTCTCAGCACGGGAGTCAAACGGCACCAGAGAACTAGAAACCCTTCTTGTATGACGGACGGAACACCCTTTTGTGCGGTAATCCCGAGTTGGATCTTCGGACTTACTGAACACATCACCCCTCTGCTCGCTACTCACACGGGACAACCTTCTCCGTTGTCGCTGATTGTCTACCATCTGAAGCACTACGCTTTACTTGATTCTTTCCGAAACGACAGCCTGTTCATCTTCAATTCCTTCTCCGCTCTCTTCACGCCTGGTCTCAAATTCACGTCATACACAGTCGGCTTACGACTCAGTCCACTGCTCTGGATCGCCCCAGGGTCTGACATCACGTCCCTCGACAGGATTTCGTTACTTTCTCCAGAGACTTAGGGACTAAAGTGTCTCAAAACCCCACTCGGAACGTCAGTAGCAAGAAAGGATACACTCACGAGGTGGTCATCACACCAAAACCTTGAAGATCGACCTGTAGCTTCACGTCCACTACTCCCACACACCTTCAACGAATCGCTCCATTTCGGCCGTGGACCAGAATCATTCCTCACAATGGCCTCGACACGCAATCCCATGAGCAGCGACTTCATGCTCACCCCTCAGCAGCAGAGTCTGCTCTTCGCTGCCCTCAACTCCAATAAGCAAGCTCCCATGAACGGGGTCATGAATCACTCCCCGGGCTCCTACGACAACTCTCCGCAGCAGAATGGCTTCCAGGATAGCCCAATTGTCGAGTATGACTACGATTTCCAAGGCGACAATGGGTATGACTTTAGCTTTGCCGACAATTCCCAAACCAAAATGATTGGCGACCTGCCTGGCTCGAACGGCTCCGGATCCGGGTCGGGTTCTCGGTTCGGCTCCGACAAGGGAGCTTCAGATAACGACAATGAGAAGCGGAGTCACCCTGACGATGATGACGACGATGATGAAGGCAGTGCAAAGAGGCAGGAGACCGGCGAGAAAGTTGCCAAGAAACCTGGGCGCAAGCCCCTAACCACAGAGCCGACATCGGTAAGTTGAGAACAGCAGAGCGCAATACTCCACTGCTCGTCACTGAAGTCCAGGGACTAACGATGCTGCGCAGAAGCGGAAAGCTCAAAACAGGGCCGCCCAGCGCGCCTTCCGAGAGCGCAAGGAGAAGCATGTCAAGGATCTTGAGATCAAGGTTGAGGAGCTTGAGAAGGCGTCACAGTCGACCACCCAGGAGAACAGCAAACTTCGCGCACAGGTCGAGAGAATGCAAGCAGAATTGAGCGAGTATAAGAAGAGGCTGTCAGTAGTGTCAAACACTCGCACCCACAACGTTTCTGGCTCGAGTGCCAAGCGACCGACGTTTGGCAACGCCGTCATCGGCAATTTGAACGACGTCAACTTCCAATTCGAATTCCCCAAGTTCGGCCAACTGCCTGGACAATCCAACACCAACCCGCAGACCAGTGGGCGTCCCTCGGTATCTTCCAGTGCTACTCGTAGTCCGAGCGACAGCGTCAGTCCGTCGAACAACGCAGGGAGGCAGGGCTCGAACCAGCCTAATGGCCTGGATGCTCAGACTAAGGAGGATTTGGCCAAATTTTCTGGCATCTTCAGCCCGCCGCTGACCAACAATGTGATAGCATCGGCGGCTCGTGGCAGTTCTCAAACACGAGGGGTCGCGGCATCATCATCGCCGTCGTGCTCATCGAACTCCAATGCCGGCCCGAGCTCCTCATGTGGAACTTCTCCAGAACCCTCTAACAACCAGTCGCCGACTGTTTACAAACCAGAAGCTCTGGGGACTATTGGCGAGGAGTACCCCTCTCTCGCACCTACGAACCAAGGTAAGATATATCAGCATACAGAGGCGGAACACTGCGGTCAAGTCATGTGACGAGAACAGTTCTCGCCAGTGTCTCTACGCTATGCCCCTTGATTAACACGAACATAGATTTTGGTCACTTTGCCAATCTTGATTACAACAACATGAGCTTCCTCACAACCCCGAATGACTTTCAGTTCGATCCGCAGCTGTTTGGAGGTTACCGGGAGCCGCAGCAGAATGTTCTGAACACTGGGCTCGATGACGGCTTTTTCAACGACGCATTCGACATCGACTTCACAACTCCGTACTTTGCGCCCAGCCCAGCAGCACCGAAGAAGGATCTCATGGCACAAATCGACGAAGCGAAGAACGAAGATGAGACTGAACTAGTGGCGACCGACGACGGTCAATATTTGACTTGCAACAAGATCTGGTATGCAATTGAAGATACTCAGCGCTATTCGAAGCTTGGCACTAACAACTGCCACAGGGAGAAACTACAGAACTGCCCGAAGGTGCAGAGCGGCGATTTCGATCTGGACGGCCTTTGCTCCGACTTGCAGAAGAAGGCCAAGTGCTCTGGGTCTGGTGCCGTTGTCGACGAGAAAGCATTCAAAGCCGTCATGACCAAGTACCTCGGCACAGAAGGAGGTGACTGTCCTAACGACGTTCCTCCAGAGCTGCTGCAGCCTGCCCAGGCTCAATCATCTACTGGATGATCCAACCAAGCAGCACTTTCTTCGCGACTCGCATCTTACGGCACCGGAACAGGAAATATTGGGTCGGATCGGAGCACGGCTATTCGCCAACACGGCGCCACGGAAAATATTCAAATACCATGGGCTAGCAATAGAAAGCGCCCAGTCGACCGGACGGAGATATCAAAAGGTGGCTCTCTGCTTGCTTCCACGGGGGTGAGGGACATATGGCGTTGTTCTTATGACAGTGGATCGTTCGAATTGCTCCAATTTTTAAAAGGGCTACAGGCTTCAGAATGGGTTGTACGTCTTCTACGGTCAGACTGCGCGCTTGCCTCGATTGTTTTCGAGTGAAGGAGAGAACTTGGGGATGAGCAATGATTCGTACTCAACGACAACGCTGAAAGGCGTTTTGTGATTGCTTTGGAGAAACTAATGTTGCGTCGTCTAGTCTAGCATCTAGTGCAATTTTTCAGCATCTGAATGCTGATTTGAGCGCTCCATCTCATCTCAATTCATCAATCCAGCCTTTTCTCTAGTTCACCAACTACCGTTGCAACGCATCAGAGACCCCGCGTTGCTATGCAGTACTAGATAGTTTACTCAGAGCACCTCTAGGAGCTCCTCACGCACAACCACGGCCACTATCTTTGCGTCCCCTCACTTCGCTCGAGCTAGCAAGGGGGCAAGGCTCTCCAATGGGCGGGCGGCCCCGAGACAGTGGACGGGTCTTGGAAGTCAATGACGGAGCGGGCGGTCAACGGCGCAGCGAGCCGCCCGCCGCAAGACCAGGAACGGAGAAGAGACAGTTTTCCAGAAGATATGCCGGTGCAATATGACGACGACATGAACTAATGTACCGAGTGAGTCTCTTTTCCCTTACAACAGCTTGTCACTCGCTCAACATACTCTCTTCCTTCTTCAAACTCAAGCCTGTTTTTACTAGATATACTACAACCACTGCATAGTCTCAGACCTCCAAACTATACAGCATTCACCCAACTGCACACCCGCCCTACACTCACAATGGCAACCCGCGAACCCCTCTTCACCAAAACCCGCGCCCTCGGCGAGCTTGCGCGCCCCCAAACGCCGCGCGTCCTCGTGACCGGCGGCTCGGGCAAGCTCGGGCGCGCCGTGGTCAAGCTCCTCGCCGCCTCGGGCGACTGGGAGGTGATCTCGCTCGACGTGCGGCGGCCGCCGACCGCGAGCGAGGACGGCAAGGGCGGGCTCGACGGCGCGTACCGGCTCGTCGAGGTCGACCTCGAGGATATGGGCGCCGTGCTCGAGACGTTCGTGTCGACCGACATGGCGTACGCGGGCGGCATCGCGGCCGTCGTGCACTTGGCGGCGCTGCCGAGCCCGGGCCAGACGAATGCCAGTCGACAGTTCCGGGTCAATACTATGAGTACTTATAATGTGCTTGAGGCGGCGCGGAAGGTCGGGGTGCGCAATGTGGTGTTGGCTAGTAGCGAGACGCTGATTGGGATTCCGCTGGCTGAGGTGAGCGCTTTTACTTGCATGACTTGGATGAACTTCACCTGAGGCTTCGAGCATGCTAGGGAATATCTCGTGACTGTTGGACAAGCTCATTATGCTAACTTGGATCAATAGGATGCATGCCATGAGCCGGCTTACTTGCCCATTACTGAGGAGAACGAGAGGAAGCCAGAGAGTGCTTATAGTCTGAGTAAATTGGTCGGAGAGGTCCTGGCAGATCAATACGTGCGGTGGGATCCGGAGTTGAAGATCGTCAGTCTGCGTTTCAGCAACGTGATGACTCCGGTGGACTACGCCGACTTCGAAGCCTGGCAGGATGATCCATCTAAGCGGAGCTGTAAGTCGATCTTCCCTTTCGGATGTCGGTCGCGTGAGGAGGACATGAAAGTATGTAGCCAGAAGCTAATCTGAGATTGTACAGGGAACGCGTGGGGTTACATCGATGCGCGCGATGGTGCGCAGGCCGTTATGAAGAGCCTGGAGTCGAAGACGCTTGGCCACCACCAGTATCTCATTGCGGCGGCGGACACGGCGATGCGGATGAAGAATGAGGATCTCATCAAGCACTCGTTCCCCAACGTCAAGTGGAACCGCCGTGAGGGCGAGGGCCCGAACGACACGCTGCTGAGCATCGAGAAGGCGAAGAAGGAGCTGGGCTTTGCGCCCGAGCACAAGTGGGAGGATTGTGTTGAGCAGCTTGGTTCAAACAAGGACGGCTCCGCAGGGGTAGTTCCGGAGGATTGCGCGGTGTTGAGTTCGTGAACCATCAACGATCCTTGCAATTGGGCCACATGACATGTTGGCCCTTCGGTAGACTATATACGGATATCTCATATATCGGTCGTCCAACAAGCCTCACACACATTCCGAGTACACACGAGGCAAGATCAAGTACCTGCTCAATTTGAATAATGGCCGAGTCAGTCAGTCTGGCCAGTCGAAGTCGTGATATTTGGTCGGCGTTGTGCGGAGAATCTCCGAGCAGGACGTCGACGCGGCCCACGATACCAACTTGGGTACTCCCTCCTACGACATTCACGACTCGACTGCTCGTACTGAGACAGTTTCGTGGCAGCGATGTGAACCTGCACCTGGGATACAGTGCCACCTCGACCGTCCTCGGGCCCAATCGAAGGCGTCGGAGTGGTGACCGCTATCTGTGGCCTCATGTCTCGATCGGGCTGGTGCGCTATGGGGTGCACACAACACATGTCTAACGTGCGTCTGCGGGTCGCCATCAAGGCTCCGGCCACCACCCGTTAGTATGCAGCTGTCAACATGCCTAACTGCATGAGCCAGACCCCGGAATATTCTCGGTGTGCAGCGATGTGATATATGACCTTTCGCAGCCATCTCCTCTTTTGATTGCTTTTTAAACTTTCAACCTTGAAATTTTGTTCAGCAAGGGTCTTCCTCTTCCTATCTTTTCTTCGAGCCGTCCAATGTTTTTGTGCTATTCCCACTTTTAGGTGGACGAGGTGCCAAAGATCATCGCCCGGTCTCTTCCTTGCTCATGTCTTGAAAATCACATCATCGAGACGACTGCACATTCCTACTTCTAGGTAGAGGGAGCAGGTAGCATATTTCAACTCTTTTCTCAAATCATTCTAGCGGACCCCCCTGGGGGTCTCATTCCATACACACCTCGGCCAGCGACGCCTGTCGCGGGTTACCTTCAGCAGCTGGAGGAAGCAATCTCGTACGCCTACGAGAAAATGTGCGTCCAGCTGGACAGCCTCTTCACCTGCGGCCATCGCTCGTTTAAGCGCTTCGACAATTGCGCACAATTTGGATTGACCTGCCTCGGCGCAGGGCCCGACCACACGATTCTCGCAGTGGGACGAATTTGCGACGACTGCAAGGCTCGGGACAAGCGGTATCTGGGTACCACGCCCGGCGAGGGGTCTTTGGATAGTGGTGAGGGTGGTAGTACCGGTAGGGAGAAGGACCCGTGGGCGGAGGGAGATCCATGGAAGAAGAAGAAGAGGAAGAAGAAGTAAGGGAGAGAAGTGGCGTGAGAAAGAAGTCGGTCATGGCTACGGCGGCCTATCGTCCACGATCTGAAAAAGCGAATCGAGATCGTGGTTCTGAGCCAAGGAATAGGTCTGTGGGATTCATGCGGGCGTATACGGATAGGATTGGTGGCGTTGACAATCTATTTCGAGACTGAGCCATCTATCTGTTTCTGAATGGCGTGCAAGGGATTTTTGTGTGGAATTTCCCGAGCGCGTTCCAACATTGCGGTGTGGTAGTTAGTAAAACTTGATCGGGTGGGTCTTGAACTTTGAATAGTGAACAAAAAAGTGGATCGTTCGGCTGTAAATTACTATTCATCTACCAGGCTTTCCTCTTCTTGAACAGCGTCCTCCATATGTGCTTCTCGTGTGACCATCTGTAATTGATCGGCGACTCACTTCCCACAAACACGATAGCATCATACAACATACACCCTATCACCGCACCAGACAGGGTCCCACCCCATGGCCCATAAGCCCACCACCCTGTCGACCACAAATGGCTTGTCTTATATCCCACAGCCTGCGCAAGCAGCCGTGGGCCTAAGTCCGAGGATGGACTGAGTGCGCCACCAGTGTTGTATCCCAGCGTCATCTTCAGCACAGTGACCAGCAACCCGAGAATGAATGCGTGCATACCCGCACCAGGCGGATTGTTCTGGTCGTCACCAAGCGAGAGCACCGCGATCATGATGACGGCGCCGCCTAGAAACTCCGAGAAGAAGGCGGTGGCGGGCGAGACCCACGTCTGAGGCACAGTGAAGAAGCTTGTGTAGGTTTTTGTCATGGTCGGGTCGACGTATGCGATGGCGTCTGCGTAGATGGCGTACGACAACGCGGCACCGACGAATGCGCCGATGAGTTGAATCACGACGTAGATGGCGCATCGCCGCCATGGAAACCCGCGGAAAATGGAGAGAGAGATGGAGATCGCTGGGTTCATGTGAGCTCCAGAGACGCCGCCGCCGAGGTAGATGCCGAACATAAAGGCGAACCCCCATGCCCAGCAGAGCGTCTCATAATGTCCATACTGCTTCGATTGGTTTTGCGAGAGGTTGACGCTCAGGGTGCCGGTAATGCCCAAGAATACAGACATCGTTGTGCAAAGAAACTCGGCGAGCGGCTCAGGATACTTGGCTCGAAATCGCGCCCATCTATTGCGCATGGCGTTCGGATCTCTGCGCCCTTCCTCCACTGCCTCGCCATCTGGAGCACCGCCGACTCGATCTGCATCGACCCTGAACTTTTCCGCCATGTCGGTGCCCTGGTCCTGGGAGCCTCTGTGTGTCCTTTGAGTTTTGGCAGACACCCTCGATAGCTGTCCCCGAAGCGCGTTCACAGACTCTTGCAGATCTGGCCCGCGATCCTGGTCGGCCTGTTGGTCTGTCTGTTGGGTCGGACGTCGGCGAAGACCCTGTTCGACATCGTCCTCCGCTGGCTGATCAGAAGCAACTTCCTCTCCCTGTTTTTGCGCTTTGCGGACTCTGCGCGGTAGGGGTTGTGCCAGGCTGAAGACCGGCTTGTCCTTTTGACCAGCGGAAGGGGTGTACATTTGAGGGGCTTCATGATCGTTATTGCCTTTCTTCGGGAAAGGTTCGCCCAGGCTGAACAGAGGTTTCTCTCGCGGCGTATCGTACCACGGATTTTGTTCGCGGTAGGCCTCAAGCTCGTCGATCCGGCCCTTCTTCCTGGCACCGCTTGCGAAGCGCGAAGCTAGCTCCGCGAGTTGCGCCTGTCCTTGAGCGTCGAGCTGATCCATAATCAGGTCCATCTGTCGATTTGTTTTCGGGTCTCCAGACATGCTTGCCAGTACGCTGTCTGCTGTGGGGGCGCGGTCAAAATTTGGACGGCTTGCTTTCCCTTTCTGCTGGTCCTCCTCCTGGGCTTCTTTTTGAGATTGGCTCTCCTTGGACCTTTCGGTGAGCTTCTCCTCATCTTCTTTTTCGGCCATCTTTCCTTCGTGATGATGGTCTTTGATGAATTCTTGTGGGCTATTGTGTCGCGGTAAGCTGCCCTGTCCCCCAGGTCTGAGGCGATTCGCGACGCAGTCTGAACTTTTTGATGAAAAACGAATGCCACTTTTCTCTGTTTACGACCACATTCCTTCGAGGGATTCGCAGCCTCTTAAGCAGAAGCACGAGCTCTGTGCACCCCAGAAATTTCGCAGCGGTTCGGTCACGGCTCCACAGAAAGCTTCACACTGACGTAATTGAGGCCTAGGAAGCGCTGGACAACCAGAGTGAAGCCTGTGCATATTGCGCGGAGCATCCTGACCGACAATCCGGAAATCTCTCCGGAAAGATTTGATAGGGCGGAGGGTTTCAGTTTGAAAAAGTGTGAGAAGATCAGATGTAGATCGACGGAAAGACACTGTCGTGCAGCTAATCAGCCTGAGAAATCGAGGCCCGAACAGGCTTCAATACGAAAACCGCATCGGCAGCAGAACTTTTTCGGAGCTTTGTCGGCAGCAGTGGTTGTATGTGCTAAGGGATTTCGTGAGACACAGCATATTTGCTTGGCCAGACACAAGCATGCTTGGGCAGACAGCGATGTTTACAAGCGGACGAGATGCTCCTACGTGTGCCGAATGGGACGAGATCTACGATTTGCGAGCACCCTGTGGAGTCGTTATTGTGGTTCTTGGGAAAATTGTTCGCCATTTCGTCAAGTTCTCGGATCTCCCCGCCTAGTGCTTCCTTGTCAAGCTTCTGGACTAGGACGCATATGAAATTGGTGCCAGGTGGACGTCTCGCTTTTCGAGAGGCGCCTGTTGCAAGGTTGGACATTGCTCAAAGCTTTGTCTAATAGACTTCGCGAAGGTGAGTCCCCAGATGCGACTCACACAGCCTGAGTCCGTGCATGGTACGTTGCGCGAAATCAGTTTTCTTCGCATCGAGATAAACAGTGTGGTCGTCACGGAACTTGCCATTTTACACGCAGCCGACGTGCTAGACACCCAGAACAGAATGCCGTAGCCGGAAAGTCAGCGAGAAGTTTGTCACAGTGTTAGGGCAAAGCAGTCTCAAGGAGCGCATGCACGAAGTGAATGCGCGGGACACATCTTGTAGCCTGCAATTGTAGTGACGAAGTCCTGCCGCTTTCATCTAGTCTATATAATCGGCTTGGCCATAGGCGCAATGATTCCCTGTTTGACAATGACCCTCGGCTTGGTCGCTTGTTGGAACGACTCCTTGGTCATCCATTCCGGACCGACAGGTAAGCGGAGAGAGCGCTCATACTGCTGTCTGGACTCGAATGGGTGCGGTAGCTGGGAGGCGAGATATTTGCCGTTCTGTTCGGTTTTGTTAGCGGTATGATTCCAAGTATGATTTGGAGAAAGTCCAAACTTACCTTGCGATTCCTCTTTTCGTTGATGATAACCTTGCTCAGCTTCGCATCTTGCCTGTCTTTCTTCTTGATTCCGTCCTTCTTGGTCGTCGTCACCTTGCCCTTGTTCCGCTTCTGCGCACGCTTGCTAATCCCCTCACCCGTCCAGCTGCCCCAACCTGGCAGGGTGGTCTTGATTTCTTTCTCGTCGTCCTCGGACATGATGGCTGCCTTCTCTTCCTCGAACTCGGCAACCACGTCCTCGCCTCCAAAGGCCCGGTCGACCAGCTCGTGATCGCGGAGAGCGAGCGGTAGATGTATCTCATCGTCTGAAGAGTCGGCGTCGTCAGCTTGGTCAGCTGCCGACATTGTGACCTTCTTCTTGACGACAGTCTTGCGTTTCGGTGCTGGCACACTAGCCAACTCTTCAAGTCCCTTCAGATCTAATTCGGCAACCTCAGCGTCGTGAATGGGCTTTCTGCCCTTCTTCCGCTCAGAAACAGCCGATTTGCCTGTGCTCACCCACTCTCCTGTGCCGCCAGGTACTGATTTTGTGGCCGAGCTTGTAGCAGGCTGGTCATATTTGAGCGTCTTGTTCTTGCCACCGTTGCTGAGCGCTTCGTCCGTGATTGCGGCTGACTTCTTGACTGCTTTCGCAGCTTTCTTGTCCTGGCCCATACCGAACGTTTGTCGTCCAACTTGGACCTCGGTGTCGTCTTCCTCCTGCTCGGATCCTGAGACAAGCTCGCGGCGAATCTCAGCAACAAGCTCGTCGTTATCCTTCTTTCGCTGCGCCTCAGCTCGTTGCATAAATTTGAGATTCAGGAGACCAGAATGTGGATGATCCTCATCATCCTCGGCCTCATGAGCTGCGTCGAGTCTTTTCAGCAGTCTAGCTGTACCATCTTCGTCACCTGAGGCGCTGGCATCATCCGACTCCTCATCTTCACTTTCATCGTCTGCCTTACCCTCCACCCGCTTCCGCAGCTCCTCATTCCTTCTCGCCATGTCCGTAAGACCCGCGCGGTAATCGTCGTCCCACACAGCCCGTCCAACCTTAGAGCCCATCTTGGCCCATTTGCTCTCCTTGTGCTTGGCACCAACTCGCTCCAGAGCCCTCCGCCTGTGTGCTGCCTCGCGCTCTTCGTCGGAGTTGATCTCTCCATTGGCTCGCATATCCTCCAGCTGTTTGGCCTCGTCACCCAGCCGCTCTTTCCGGTGGACTCTGCGATATGTCTTGGACTTGATCTTCTTGATCCGCTTTGCCCGCGTTTGCTCGCGTGACTGGAGCTCTCTGTCCTTCCGGCGTTGAGCCCATAGGTCTTTAAGCTCGGAGCGAGAAAGTGTCTGGTCTTCGCCATCGCCATCAGCCTTCGCCTCCTGTGCCTCTTTTGCTTTCGCACTTGGGCCCAGGCCAGACTCTTCCATGATAGACATGATGGTCTGCTCCAGCTCGGTTCCCGCAGTCTTCTTGGTCAGGGGAAGCAACTCCTGGTTGTCAAGGCCAGCGTCGTGGGCGTTTTGTGGGAGAGGAAACATAAGGTGGTCGGCGCGGCGATTATTTTTCACGGTATCGTTCCATCGATCGAGGGTCTCGTTCGTCTTTTCGTACGCTGCAGCTCGGTCGAGTTGGCTCTGCTGTCGTCTCGGAAGCGGAACGTCGAGCTGCTTGGACGTGCTCGACTTCAAAGTGCCAGCCTTCTCTTCCTTCTTCATCGGCTTGAGGGCCTTCATGATCAAAGGGTTCTTGAAACCAGATAGTCCCAGGTCTTCTAAACCGGTTATTCGTTTCGGGTTTGGTACATCATTCGCATCGTTGTTTTCGTCCTTCGCGTAGTTTTTGATGAGACTATGAAGCTCGCCCAATTTTGATGGGTCGACATCCTCATCGTCGTCCGTCTCCGAATCAAACCCAGCCTCTTCTTCAGAGCCTGACTCTGTGTCGCCTGCTGAATCCTCATCGTCGTCGTCAGAGGATTGGCCGAGAGCAGCCGCAAGATCTATGGCATCCGAACCCAGAGACTCGTCGTCAGATTCGTCCGCCTTCTTCTGGGAGCGACTGCCTCGAAATGTGTAGCCCTCGAACTTTTCGTCGTCGCTGTCGCCGAACGCTTCGTCACTGTCTAGCTCAGAGTCTTCGTCGTCGTTGTTTACACCAACGTGCCATTCGTTTCCGTCGCTATCGCTTCCACCGCTCGCATCACTTCCATTATCGTCGTCGTCGCTAGCTTGTCGCGCGCGCTTCTTTTGTGGTCGTTCGTCCTCTTCGTCTTCATCGTCTTCGTCGTCGTCTTCCTCTTCGCGGCTGTGTTTACCTCCCCGTGAGGATCGCTCTGGGTTAAGCTCGAGGTCTCGCCCGCGTCGTGTAAGTCGCTCTGGCTCGATTTGTTTCGCTGCGATGGCGTATGCGTCTTGGGCGTGAGCTTGTGCTTTCGATTTCGACTTTTGGTTCTTGCTCTTGCTCTTTTTGTTGGCTGGCTGAGCATTTCCCATGAGGAGACGACCGTGAGATTGGCGTCCAGCCATTTTGAGGTGGAATCTAAAGGGTGATTTTGGTTTGGTTTGGCAGGAAGACAGGGTAAAGTCATGGAAGTCGGAAGTCAAATTATTATTTTTGCCGATAAGATAGAGTTCCTCGCTAGTGGGCCAAGCGCGCTAAAACCGGCGGAATTTGAGCCGCATCAACTTCATCACGACCACCCACGCGCCAGGAACCGCATTTCGCCTCCAGAGGTCTTGACGAAGCTGGAACTTTGGCACATTATTCGTCGAGTGCTTTGAGATACTCACGAGTTCAGTCCTCACCTAACACAGTCTGTAGTCGCCAGCCAGACGCCGCCACCACCGCGATGTTCAGACCAACCCAGGCGCTTTGCAAGCGCTTTCGCAAGCTGCGCCTCACGACCAAAGACATCAACAAGGGCTTCTACAAGGGCACGCGAACCGGTCGCATGGGTCGTCACGACAAGTGGGGTGGCTACATGGTCGACTACAGTCTGGTGCGGACCTTCGTCGTTCCGAAGGACTTGGCCAATTTCAAAGTACGCCTGCAAAACTCCCCGTCTCTTTAGTCACCATGCGCTAACCTGGCCTTGTTTCCTGTGTGCAGCTCACACCCTTCGTATCGAATAACGTACGCGAAAAGACAGGCGTTGAGACGTACAAGAAGTACGGCATGGACGGCCCTCGAAGTCCACATCTATTTCTGGCGCAAACACAGGGGATTGACCTAGAGAACGAGGCTGGGCAAGTGGAGTAACTAGAGGGACAGTAAGAGGCTTGATGCCCGTCCTCATGAAGCATCTAGAAGTGTCGAGCCAGACACCGGCTGAGTATGCCGGCGCCATGAGTGGGCCCCGAATCGGCGCGCATCAGCCATCATGGCTTCAGGCGCATGAAGATGGCAAGCTCAGGGCAATTGTCACCGCCCTTATCCTGAGTTTTTTTTTGGCTAGGAGAGGCAAGCCGAAGCATGGTCAGTGAGCTTATCGAGTTCCGACAAAGAGGGTCAAAAAGGCGAAGAAGTGCCGTGTAGCTCATCATCAAGTTTGAGCACATGCTGCGACCCACCGTGGTCAAATCGCATAGAGCTGCGTTGTCACTCTTCTCACTTGTTAAGCCATGTGGTTATTATCATCATAATGGCAAGATGTTCCATCCTGCAGTCAAAGTTACGACACAAGACAATACGGACGTCGCCTCCAAAAGCGCAATTCGCTTGACGAGCAAAACTTGCCATACTACTTCTGGTTCCATGCTGTTTCACCACCTTCACATGACAATCAGCAGTCGCGAGGCACTGAAGCGCGATGCTGGTGCCTTTGTTCCAACGCTCCCCGGTACTCACCGTGCAGAAGGTGCCAGATATGTCCACTGACAGTAGAAATGGGGTGTAAAGGCGCAACCTTGCGCCAACAGAATATCCCGTCTTTCAAATTATGCCAATCTCTAACGACATTTATTCCGGTAATATCCAAAAATCCAGAGAGGTCGGCGGACACTTGTTACAGTACCTCTATCTGTTTCGACCAGGTTTTAGGCCTTTGGCGACTCCCTGGCCAGAAGCTTCGAGGCAAACCTGTGACGCACAAATTGGAGTTGTACAGGCTTGGGTTTTGTCTGGTATTTCGCCTCATGACCAGAGTCCTTGATCATCAATGTCTTACTTACACTTCGCGAGCGGACGAGCGGTAAACACTGTTCAATTGTCGTTGTAGGTGAGCTCTCGCCTCATCCGCAGACACCTCCACATTAATAGACCAAGTATATTACACAGGATAGATACAATAAATGATAGTCTGACATTTCCAAGGTTTAGACGAAATTGAAAACACACATAAGAAAACCCTTCCGGTGCTTCTACAAGAGTACACTCGATGATCAATCCCCTCGAGATATCTCACACGGGCCGGGAACGGGTTCGACAGCATATCTCGAATCCTTCTCACATTTCCCAACCATACACATCAATTTTTGATGAGCCTGTTGTATGGTGATTCGGTCGATTTGCTGTTTATTGTTCTTCTTTACAACTAAAAGATCGTCTTCCACCATAATTAGGAAGTCATGGAGGAACTGTGAGCACTTTTGATGTGCATGCAGTCTCTGGATGAACTAAATGGACATTATCGCGTTAGCAAGCTGTACCAATTGGTAGAAGAGAGTGAGCCAATTTAGTACGTACCTGAGTCACCGATGGCTTGATGACAGCTTTCTTCACACCGTCTTCAATCCTTAGCACAAAGAATGTGTGCGTCTCAATATCGTGCCACATTGCGTCGCGAGCTTTCCGCTGCCGCATAAATTCGTCGACCAACTCGCTTCCTCCAAGCATCCATGTAATGAACTCTAGATAGAGGCAACCCAAAGTCCACATATCGTACGAACGACCTATAGCTGCGCCTTGCTCGAGATCGGTCTCTGGTGCACGGTAGCCAAGAGACACGCCCAGTTTGTCTTTTGGGGTCATTGAGAATGTTTCATGTATGCTGAATTCGGCGAGGCCAAAGTCGGATAGTTTGAGTGTTCCTGCAACCTTGATGTTCTCCCGGCCTGGTTCGGTAAACCACAGAACATTCTCTGGTTTGATATCGCCATGGTGCCCAAAGACCGCATCCTTGGTTCCTGTTCGGTTTGGATGTGACTTCCTGTAGGTGGTCTTGTGCTCGTGAATTTTGGTGATGCCGTGTGCGATACCTTTGCATTGTCTCGCCAACCACAGCAACGTACTCGTATCAAATGAAGGAGAAGGATTCACATTTCTCCAGTATCTCTGCAGATCAGCCTCAGCCCAGTCGAAGAGCAGGTAGAAGCGGCCGGCCTGCTCATAGGTGGCTAGAAGACTGATCAAATGATTATGTCTGTTGTTGCTGAACTTCCTCAGTATTTCGACCTCCTTGTCGAACACATCTCTGTCTTGAGAGTGTAATCCCTTTACTGCGAAGTCGAAAGCAGTATCGGGATTATCCAGTGCTGTGTGGAAACTTTGATGCTTAGGGTGAATAGCAACCTTAAAGACCCGTGCGAAGCCACCCTCTAGCTCTGTCCTGTAAGAGAAGTGTGGCGTAGGTTCCCGACTGTCCTTGAAGAATGGCAGTATCTCATGTTTCTTCAGCACGTGATGCGTGATGGTCCTGGATTTTGAGGGTTTGGCGAATTCAAGGGGCAAAGTTGCCCACTGCAGCTCTTCGAAGTTGCGAATGTTGAGTTGATTCCAATTTGTCTGAAAGCATTTCAAAACCGTGTCGGGTTTCGCGCCGATCCTGAGGTCAAATAACCTTGCGTTGTTAGGTCGAGGCACCCTGACCAAGGGCAAATCGGAGTCATTTACGCTTTCGGGGTCCTCCAAAAGTTTGACAATGGCTTTGGTCTTCTGAACCATGATAAGAATGGCTAGAATCTTGATGTATGACCTGGTCTTGACTTGGCCGGTGTGGTTGGAATTTACGTCTGGTATCTCAGTCTCTTTACATACTGTTCTTGCATGTCTCGCGATAGTTTCTTCGGCGAGTGAGTCTTCGAAGTGGATGGCAAGCTCATTCCGGACACGCTCTTCCGTCAAAATCATGGAGAGCTGACCCTTGGCGAAGAAACCACGCCACTCTTGGTGTGTAGGCATCAAGGCCGCATACAGCTCATCCTGTAGACACCTCATTGGCGGATCGGGTACAAAATATATCGGAGCTTGTATTTTGAAACTGTGGTCATGGTCGTCCACTTGAATGCCGGAGTCTTGGGATCCGTAGCGACTTTCCCCATGGCTCAGATTGTGTGCATTTGTAAGAGCAGCTATTTCGCTGGTCTTTATGAGCCTCTCGTCATTCAGGTCAGTGTTTTCACTGTTCGAAGTGGACTGTTCGTAAATCGGATAAAAGCCGCTCTAGCAGGCGTTGAGTAGGTATTAGCACGCAGGAAGCACATTTCAATGCGAGCACTTTGGTGAAGACATGTGTATCCGCGCATAAAGACATACCGTCTGACCATAGAATTTCTTACCTATCTCCATGTTGTCGGTTAGAGTGCCTTCGTCTTGACTTGCTGCTTCAGAGATTGGGCGTGCAGGTCGAGTAGTAGCGCTTAGTTTGCCGTTCATCAGCTGCGCATTGCTATCCTCGTTGTGGAGAGCTAGACCTGGACAATTATGGCAAGATACAAAACATTAGAATAGGAAGACCTGGTTGCGAAGGGCAGCAGCTTCGGGTTTTGAGCGCAAAAATTTCCAGCCAAATGAGCGAAGGCCACGGGTGCAGACATACTCAGCCACCAATGAACCCTGGGGCGACGCAAAACGGGCGAAGCAACATTCCGCACAATTTTGGCCCCTAGCGCTCAGTCAATACATGTACTTGGAAGCCCGGTTGATAGTTCAGCTCGCCCCCAGATATCTATGTCAGGCGCCTCACTCAGTGAAATTCGAATTGTAAGCAACACCCTTTTCAGCTTGGCGGCTGCTCATCAGACCAAGAGTCTTGTCCAATTTTGGGTCCAGACACAAGCGAAAGCTCAGCGCGCGAAGAATTGTACGAATGAGCAGCGGTTTGGTAACGTAACCTGCTCTGAACCCTTGATGGGTAGCAACCTGATGTTTAAGACATGGCGGTGGCACTGAACATTTATCCGAATTCGACACATGTCGTTGTCCACAGGGTTCAAGGGCACTTGAGTGGCCCACTTCCCGCCACTTGGCGCAGGGTCACTTCATCCACTTCCACAGCAGAGTGGAACGGCAGTCATGGCTCAGCCTCAACGTCAACTCCAACGATTTGACTCTAGAAGAACAAGCACCTGCTCAGCGTGGGGCTCTGGAACACCTACTCACTCCATCGTGATCGAGGCACAATATGTCTGTACGGCGCTCGCAACGTAACGGCAACACTGGTGGTTGAGCAGACCGGGACTTGTGACCCGAACTTTCAGCGTTGCTACAAAAGTTGCCAGTGCCAGTCATCTGTGGAATGATCGCCTTTGGGCCGACAGTCTTTGGAATAATCGCTCATAGATCAACCGCTCACAACACAAGGCTTGGTACAGCTGCAAGAGCTGTGTACACGTTCTACGTTTGTGGTCTCGATGTCTGGTGACAGCCTCATCAAAGAGCCATTACCGCCGTGCTGTACCCCTGGCCATTGTATATGACACCAAAGGTCACCCTCCAGGGCTGATAGAGCACAAACTTCCTGTAGTCCTCTGTTTGAGCTGACTCTCATAGAATGGAAGATAATCCGATCACAGCAGTCCTGAAGTCGACATCTTGACAATGGAGATACATGTGCCTCGAGACTACTTGCACGTCAATGCCTGCACGCCCGGGTACAGTACCCCTTCCTGTTGAGTATTACATTCCGAGGTGGTTGACCAGAGCTGAGGGCTCAATAATATCAGGGGCTGTGCCTTAACACCCCATAATTAACCTCGGAAGAACGCCAGTCAGCAAGAAGGATGTGGTATGCAACGGTCCACTTGTATTCGACAGTCACACTGCTAATGTGCGGGTATACTGACTTTCCGAGCCTCGTTGACCCCCGCGCGGAGCTGGACCGAAATATGGTCGGTGTGGAAGCCCACCTCGACACATTGCATTAACCGATGAACCTTTAATCATGCGGGTGAGATTCCACCACCACATCGTGCCGTCTTTGCGACGCCTTGCCAATAGGGAAGCCGCGAAATAAGGCAGATTTGGCAGGCATGTTCTAACTAGGCTAGCAGACATAGGTTCTCACCAATGGCAGAGACAGCTGAACATACATTTTGCAGATGGCGAACACGCATCAGCAGCAGCAACTTCAGCAAGACCTCCGCCCGCGCAGGAGGCACCTTTCCAGATTTCTTGATATACGCCTAACCTATCAGGAGCCAGGGCCGGGTGATATAGAACAGCACGTGCAATAGTGCAGCGCTGCAGCAAGGGAACAGTCGTCATGTCGTGTCATTGTTCAATGAGCCTCTGCTCTAGGACCCGGTCGGCCACCCGAAGACCCGTCCTCGAGGGCCCCATCGATTCCCGTGCCCTGATTATTTATACTTCAGGCCTGCAAGGCAGACTCCATCGACAAGGCTCTCAGGTGCATTCGTGAAACCAGCACACATAATCACAAACAATTTCAGCTTGAAAGTATGGCTTCCGACAATGTCTCTTCTGAAAGTTTGGCAGAACGCTTGGAAGTCCTCTCTGAGACAAGTACTTTCGATGGTCAGGATTTCTGGCCTCGTGGATGTATCAATACCATCATCACAAGAGATGCTATATATCGGGAGCTGGAGGTGGAGACCAGCCATCTGCCCGTCGAAGCCAGACGTGCGGATCAGAACACCCTGGACAAACTTGTGGGCTTCATCCTGGAGAAGTCCAAGACGGTTTTTGCCATTTTGCTTTGCTGCGCCCTCGACAGCCAGCAAATTCGCCTTGCCATGATTCAGTTCGGAGTCCTTGGATTCGATGACTCTAGCTTACCGGTTGTGTTCCGTGATAGGAAGTCTCCAATCTTTGGCTCTTCTAACGACAGGGCATACAGCAGGCCCTGGACGGTTTTCCGAGTTAGACACTTCGACGAATATCAATGGAAATTCATTGCCCCGGTCTTTCGCAAGGACAAATACGATCTCAACCTACACAGTAACTCGATCCTGCCTTTCACAGGGGCAACCCAGCGTGGAGGTTCAGGGACGTTCGGTGAGGTGCACGAGGTTGAGATTCACCATGCTCATCAAAGTGCCAATTTCCATGTAAGGCTGACTCTATGTCTCCAATAATTACCAACATCGGTGTTCCTTTGGCTCATACGCTCGTGCAGACTGGTGCCCGAGTCGCTCTCAAAAAACTGAATCGCGCCTACACCGACGACAAGGATGCGATGGAGAAACTTGAAGCAGAGTGGCTGAAAGAAGTCCAAGCACACAAAAGGATCACCAAGTCTGGACATCCTAACATCATTAAGTTCATGACGGCTATCACGAGAGGCTATGAGCGCTACCTGATGTTCGAGTGGGCAGATGGTGGGAACTTGCGGGAATTCTGGACCAGTCACAACCCAATTCTCACCAGAACCCTGGTCAAGAATGTCGTGCTTCAGATCCGTGGACTGGCCGACGCGCTGGACGCCATCCATGCCCGGGGTTATCGACATGGTGACATCAAGCCAGAGAATATTCTTCGAATGAAGACTCTTGGCCAAGTTGGCGATCAAACACTCGATGTCGGCACACTGAAGATATGCGATATGGGCTTGACCAAATATCACATCATGGCCACTCAATTCCGAGAACCGGGAACAAGCACGTAAGTAGACCGATGGATAGACCCATATCTACGCCTCTTCTGCTTTTACAACATTTTGCAAGGCTGCTACCGAGTTCGAATGTGCTGACGCAGCTCACGACAGAAAATTCACGACCTGGAGGTACGAGCCGCCGGAGGCAGCGGAAGAGAACAAGGCCTGGTCGCGACGATACGACACTTGGTCCATCGGCTGCATTATGTTGGAGTTCATCGTATGGCTGCTTCAAGGGTCTAAGGGACTTGGTAGCTTCAATCGAAAGATTGTAAACGAGCTGGGCAAGGAATGTCATTACTTTGAGATGAAGAAGGAGCATGGGCAGACTTCATTTGAGGTTCACCCGGCAGTGATTGACACCATGGACTCACTCTCACGACATACTGAGTGTGAAGACGGAAAGGCTGCTTTGGGCGACCTGCTGAAAATAGTCAAAACACAATTGCTGGTGGTGGCTTTGGGCGCACCAACTCTCGAGAAAGGACAGAAGTTCGACAACATCGCTGATACGAG
Organism: Plenodomus libanotidis; assembly: GCA_022609195.1. Lineage (NCBI taxonomy): Eukaryota > Fungi > Ascomycota > Dothideomycetes > Pleosporales > Leptosphaeriaceae > Plenodomus > Plenodomus libanotidis. The sequence continues at coordinate 64,118 of JAGKQA010000058.1, forward strand.
GATCGAAATACGAGCGCAGGCCATGAAGCTCAGAGATAACCTCGACAAAATCATCAAAGAAGGAGAGAAGAAAGAAGCCTACTGGCTGAAAGGTAAGACTTACGAGGGTGTACCGAGTCTGCAAATGACAATGGCAGTGCCTTCTGCGGCCACTGAGGACTCTGCCGAGCATATCAAGTCATTGCTCACAACCGGCAGCTCGTCTCTCGTTGCTCCCATACTGACAGGAAGTTCGAGAGTATGTTTAGTCCAGTCGACGAGGGGGTCAAGATCGTCCAATACGGCCACCCACAGCTAACGGTCTCTGTCATACACAGACTGTACGTATACTTGATCCTCGAGACCGCGTTGTATTCTCATTCAGGTCTTTTGTTGCCGCTGACAAAAGACTATTTGTCTGAGCAGGAAGTAAGTGGAATGTCTCGAGGCGCAAATTGCTCACATTTGTCAGCATTAACATTTTCGATAGTATGTGCGAGACCCTCTACATTTCTCTCGACATGCGGAGGATGCAATACTGACCAGGCGTGATCATCACTCCAGCGTGTAAGTCCCGTTTGACATGTTGTCAAATAGTTCGCCGAGGTCAAGGCTGATATCACAGTACCAGAATGTAAATCGTCCCCGGGTACCAATGGCTCAACAGCCGGCACATAGACTGACCTTGGCTACTAGGTGGTGAGTATAATTGCAGGTATATGCATATGTGCTAGAACCACGCCATTCTCACAATCCTTCAGGTCCATGTAAGTCGCAAACAAAGCTCAGGAGCTGAAGTAACGCCTCTTTCCCGGCGCAGATACTGACGATAACGGCCCGGTAGTTGAACAACATTTGGGAGTTCTCGGTCGATAACACCTTTGCTATGAAGATCGTCAGCAATAACAAAATGGGAATGCTCTCCAAAATCGACAAGTTTGCAAGACAACGATGCTCTAAATGCAAAAAGTTGAAGTTCTGGGCGCCCGACTTCAGCATCGTCGACAGCTGGAAAGAACTGGAAAATGATCAGCGCACATGCGATTTCTGCCGGCTACGATGGGAGCTTTGTCGACATCTGGACAGATCTGAATTTTCTACAGTCCGATTCGACCGGGACCAATCCATGCTGAAACTGAATGAGGGATACCCACCTGTGCTTTCCATACTTCGAGGCCCAGGTAAGCTCTATGCATATCACAGCGTGTGTTTGGACCCAGACCGCCTGCTGACAATCAAATATGCAGAAATTTCAACGACAAGTCTCAGCCATCTTCAGCTTGGCATGCCACAGCTCAATCCGGTTGCTAGTCAGACGTACTATAGTGTTTTGCGGCAGTGGCTGAGTGACTGCGACGCTGAGCACCCTGAATGTCGGCCTCAGAAGCTCAGGCGCCTACCCACGAGGCTGATGTACCTCTCCGCCCTCAAAAACCCTGCCATCAGTCTTGCGCACACTCGTAATATGGCTACCATCGAGTACGTCGCCTTGTCTCACCCCTGGGGCGAAGGACCGCACTTCTGCACCACCTTGGCCAACGTCGAGGCACACCAGAGGGGCATTGACTTTGAGAAGTTGCCGGCCACATTCCAGCACGCCGTTGTGGCTGCTCGTGAGCTTGGCTTCGAATATCTGTGGATCGATTCCATCTGCATTATTCAAGGCGACGGCGGCGATTTCGACCAGGAGGCTAAGCGCATGGAAGACGTGTTCAGCTCGGCATCCTGCGTACTTGCGGCAAGCAGTGCACGTGGGCAGTGGGATGGATTCCTGAACCCGCAAACACGGCAGCGCCAGTGCTTGACTTTCGACAGCGGCCCGGGACTGCCTTCACTTTATGTGTGCCCCTTTATGGACGATTTCAACGAGGATGTGCTGGAAGCCTCGCTCAGCAAGCGCGGATGGGTGCTGCAGGAAAGAGCACTGGCGCGAAGGGCCATCTATTTCACGGACAAGCAGACATATTGGGAATGTGGGAGGGGCGTCAGATGTGAGACGCTGACGAAGATGGACAAGTGAGCCGTCCATCCTCCTCTTGTCCTGACAAGTCGCGAATGGCATATGAGTCTTGCCAAACATGCATACCACATGACTGACCATTACACCTTGCCTCATTGTAGCAAACTCGCATCATTCCTCGGTGACCCAAACTTTCCGTCGAAGCTGTCCCACGAAGCAACCTCACGAGGCGAACAAATACGCTTGTACGAGGACTTGTACCGGCAATACACCCGCCTCGCGTTCACGCGCATATCAGACAGGCCTATCGCCATTGCCGGGCTCGAGAAGAGGCTCATCCGCGATCTCAAGGCCCACGGCGGCTTTGGCGTCTTCGACGACGGTCGAAGCCTCTTTCAGCGCAGTCTCCTATGGCAACGTGGCCAAGAAGTGCCGTCCTTGTCGAAAATTATTTTTACGAGCTCATCATCGATCTCCGTGCCCAGCTGGTCTTGGATGGCCTATGACGGCGGCATCGACTTCCTCGACTTGCCCCTCGGCGGTGTACACTGGTTCACGGATGCCATACGAAGTCCATGGGCATCTGGAGGTGCAAATACGTGGCATACTGGCGACGGAAAAGAGTTTGTGGAGCTGAAAGCCTTGGCCAGACCTCTAACAATGGGATTTTCGGGCTCCAAGGCTGCCGGCGAGGAGATCGTGTTGATGTACGACGATCCAGATTCGATGAGCGCAGACGTTGCAGACCTTTTGTGCGTGGTGGTGGGCAGAGCAATGAACAAGAGGATAGCGGAAGACGAGAATGTGCACTTTGTGCTGTTCATCGCTTTGTCTAAGGAGTCATTAGATGCAAGAGGCGAAAGTCAAGTGTACGAGAGAGTTGGAGTGGGCCACATGAAAGGCAGCTGTATTGATCTGAAGTCCCCAGCACAGGCTGTGGTGATTCGCTGAATAAATGCAAGATTCTTTTCATCTCATTTCACAGTACATACTTTGCATCGCGGACCTCTGTTGGCATTATGATCCTTCCGCTCTAGTCCCGCTTGCGCGCGGGGCCCTTGCATACCCACGCATACTTGATAAATGACGATGACGCTTTATCGTCACTGTTCGAGGCACCAGTTTACTCCACGAGAAGTCCTGAGTCTTGCCACGAGCCTCGTCAACCAAAATCGCTTCGCAGCCCTGTCATGCCTGTAGCACAAAGTCGTGAGTCCTTGGCGTGTGCGTGGGCAAGTCGGGTCTACGGGTAGGCTTGACCGACGGCAGGCGGCGACAAGTGCAGCCATGGCAGCCCACGAACCAACTCAAAGCTCGATGTCGAATGTACTGTATACCTATTAGCGACTGAAGCTATCAAGATACATCTACGTGCATAGGTAAAGGGGTATAGTCTCAGAGTCTAATTAAAATAATCCCACCATGGCGTTGTCTGGATAGATTGACTGTTTTCTCATCAAGGACTGGGGGAAATGGGAGGGGGGCAATGCAATGGTGGGAAATAATCGAGGATAGTACATACCTTTTGCATCGGCGTTGTAGCTTGACGTGAGCTATTGTCAGAATTGGCATGGCGTGTTGGTGTTGACAATGCGGCAATGGAATCGTCTTGTTTTGCATCGCAAGATGTTGGCGGCCCACACCACAAGCACTCCTCATTAGAGACTCTGTCCTGAGACCTTGTGAGCTCCACTAGCGAGCCGAACAAAGCTCTCCTCGCAAGTACAGAAGTTCATAGTCCTGCAACAGCTCCAAAATTGTCCATGACGTCTAAGTCAAGCGACCGCTCCCGACAAAGAGACGTCGACGTGGGGGCGTCGACATGATGCAAGCAAGAGCACCCTTAACAAGCCTCATGCCCCAACGAATACCATTAAGCTCCGTAAACTCATGTTCATCGCCATCCCGCGGCGCAAAACGAAGACAAGAGGAACGTGGAGACCGCGGGGAACGGTGAAGTTTTCGCGAGTAAAACATGGGAGACGACTGGGACTGCTTGACCCGTCGGCATGCGGTGTTGCAAGCACGGGGAGCCGTCCACCCTCAGCACTTACTGGAGGACTGATTCCTCGTTCGAGACATCGATGAAATTGAGAGATGTTGAGAAGAGAGTTCAAAAGTATGGTAAAAACACCGTTTGTCCGTGTGGAAAAATTCTCGAGTCAAACAGCGCGATATTCCTGCGTGTTTATGTCAGCTATGGGTCGCCAGTCTACCCAATCAAAAGAGCGGCAGCGGCGAGGCACTATCTCAGTCGATCAGCCAGAATCTTCCGGAACAAGGCAGTCTAACATGAGATTGTGCAAACTGACATCAAGACGCCGGACAATTTGCTCCTCCCAAGATCGAGCTCCGCATGCCGTCAGAGGTATGACATTGCGCAGCAATCGTGATATCAATTTACGGACGTCGTCACAAAAGTTATCGCAAAACGCGATCGCAGGAGGAGCCTAACCCCGCGAACCCGAACTGGCCCTTGCATTGAGCGATCAGACGGCACTGAGCTATTCACTGTGATATCATCCGCGGAGGGATTCTCAAGTTGGTCCGGCCCGCGACCGTTGCACACATTCTCAGACGGTGATGTAAACCGCTAGCAAAACAATCGGATCGGTGTTTTACTACGAGTAAAGATGAGCGCAGATGAAGTCAGTGCTTATCACGTCTGTGGGATCGTCGATGAATGTGGCGGACAATGCCATCATGTTCACAACCGCATTGTTGCAGGAACGTCAGCAATGAGCATGTGGTGAAGGAATGGCAGATCGCTGAAGTGGATCCGCGTTTGGGATCGTGATGTTGAGACGAGTGTTTCGACAAATAAACTGTGTGGAGCTTTGGCTTTGTCAGCCAAGCTGCACTTATGTCGGTCCCGACAAGCGTGAGGCACGAACTGTTGCGTGCGCAAGCTCGTGCTTGGCGCAAAGGCCGACGATGATTGCTAGCCTCACCAAAAGGCCCGAGTCACGGAGCATTGTCGACCTTGCTCTTGCTCGACAGGGTTGACTGAGCCGCATTGGGGGATGGAAGTCGGGGAAGATGATCGTTCCGATCGGGAGTACCGAGGATTCCCACGATGGCTTCATTGTGATCGCAGTAAATGCCTAGAAGTTGTGGGCCTGCAGTTAAGCACATTTGCCAGTTTTCGAAGAGCCCAACGAGAATGCAGGAACACTTGAGCCTTGAAATTAGCTTTGCGACATGATCAGGAAGTCAAGAAAGGGAGGGCTCGAACCCGATTGAGCTCTCGAGACAGAGAGCAAGATAGAGAGAGACAAGGTCTTGACATCCAGTAACGGGGACCCGGCCGAGCGAAGATCGTGAAGGTCACAAGCTGCCGTATCTGGTGTGAGTGGGATTGGCGCCATCCTCCATCCTTCTCCTGCATGATACGAGACCCACAATATTCTCGTCAACCCTTCTGGAACAATCGATTTGGCCACCAAATCATTCAACAGCGGACTGGCAGTGGCATGAGATCGCGCATGGACCTGTTGGGCCAGTCACGATAGTTTCCAGCCCTGCAAGTTGGTGTTGTTGAAGCCCAACAGTGGACCAACAGGCCAAACCCGGGGCATCGGGAACCCCTCCGCTGTCTCCTTGCTCTTGGGTCCCATTTTTTAGGATTATGAACCAATCTCCCAGTCTCCGCGGGGGAGGAGAGCGTCAGTGAGGTGTCATGCGCTCCCTGCGCACTCATCGTCGGTGGCAAGCACACGGTCGCGCGAATTGTTGCTCCCGCGTTGGTTGTGCTAGCTGCCAACACAGCCACACGAGCTTGATCGATCGACGTGGCGAAAATAAGGCAGGGCAATGCCAGAGCAGCACAAAGTACCTTTTTCAGGTTATTTTGAGGTGGTGCCTCACGCCGTGCTTCTGTCGGTGAGCAATAAAGTGGTGCATCCGTCGTCGGACATGATCGTGGGTAGCTGATAAAGGAATGTACCGTGTCGATCTTTGTATTGTTCACCGGCCGGGTTAATTGATGCGAGGGCGAGCGGTCCAGCAAGTCCAGACCATGACTTCCCCTCGTGTCAGATTGCAGAGGCGCATACACCCCATGTCGTAGAGCGCTTTATGTGCATGTTGTCGAGCCTCGCTCGCTTCGCGCTGCAGGCGGTATCGGTGGACCTGCATTGCATCTTGATGGAGGTGTGGTTCGAAATCGCCTGATTGCCATGTTCGCAGGAGATGCGCATCTTGGAGGCCGACAAGACGGCCGGAAGGTTGGACGGCGAGAATGATGTGAACAGACGGGGAGTGCAAGATGCTGCAGTCTGTTGGCAGGGGCATACCCACAGTTCTTATGCAGCGTATTCCACTGCTATGGCGACTCGGCCATGTGTTGAGTCGTGTTGACTGGACTTGGTGAGATGTTCTAGATTTCGTTGGACGGGGTGAGAGTGTCCGGACGGCTAATTAGATGCTATGGGTCGTGATTCTCAGGCGAGGACCGCGGGAAATAGACACGATAGGAGGCAGGTGCACACAAAGAGCCCGATATCTCAGGATGAGTCATGCCTTGCAGCGAAGGTAAGGGCAGCTGCGGCCTTCGGACGTCAGAAAGTTGTGTGTGAGTTGGTGGCAGCGAGGCTGACGATGGTCTGCAAGCTGCCAGGTGCCCAGAAGCTCACATGCCACAGGGCGCGGCGCCAAGGATACCCATGGCTTGATGATGGCGGCCAATTGGAATTGGGGGCGGGGACCCCACATTGATCCCGGGCCTTCCCAAAACGATCTGAATTCCTGGGGGGAGTGGAGCCTCAATTCTTGTCGTGCAGGATGCGTTGCAGTTTGGCTGCAGCATTGGCTGCTCTGCTGCTCTAGAACAGCAGGCGGGCTGGCGGGTTCGCAGCATGCGGTGTCCACTGTCCAGAGAGCTGGGAGAGACTGTGCGGCGACTACCCCTCTATTCTTCCTCCAATCAGCGCAGGTAGTCGCGATCGGCAGATACGGTTACACTGTCAGGCGCCAGAGGGGCAAGGTCCTATGACAGGCTAGCTGGGATAGCACCCATGACGTGCCGCGTTCCGTCGGATGGCTGTCGCCCGCCAAAAAACACAGTTCCCACAATTCCAACAGCAGCCCACAAGAGGCTTCATCACCCAAAACCCGGAGTTGATCGATCGCATACGCACTACCATTGTACTTGCACTTACGCACGCGTACAATCCTGGCACATGCGCACTGGCACACAGCCCAGCTGTACCTACTGCTGCTGCTACCCACACGACACTGTGACGCTGGCCCCACAGAACACGCTCTGGAATCCGGCCTTGGCCGCTCTTGGTATTCCGTCTCGCACCCCGGAAACCAAATCTCCACGATATCGAACTGATTGACACTACGGAGGACTGGCAACGGCACTGGCAAGGCCCTGCCCCCCTCGGCCATCTCACACCCAGCCCAAATCGTTCAAATAGTCCTTGGTCCTCAAGCCGAGGCTGCCCATTCTTCGCCATGTCCAAACCTCCTCTTCCCATCCTTCGCAAGTTCTTGCTCAGTCTTTCCACCAATCCTATACCAAGACTCTTTGTAACATCAACCACCGCAACAGCCTCAACACTCACCCCCCACCAAACCTTATACTACCACAAGTCTCACCTCCAACTCCCCCACCTTCGCCAAGCTCCTCGGCAAACGATCCGTCCACCTATATCAGCCTAGGAACTAGGGCGACTTGCCGTACCACACCACATTGTAGCCTCAGAGTATTACCCTTACCACGCAAGCCGCCCGACCAGCCCCTACCAACTGCCAGACCGAATCTCCCGCCCTGCCGCTCCTCCACTAGCGTCCACTGCTGCTTTGTGCCACGGCACCAGACAGTCCTTACCCCCCTCCATATATCAGCGCTGCTCCCCCACTCGCCTGCACGTCAGGATGATTACCACAACCGGCACGACCAACGCCAGGAGGCCAGCTCCCTTTATGGCTACCACCACACGAGACAGCAAGCGGGCCCGCCTCCAAGATGACCTTCCTACTATCAGCCTTATCACCCCTGTGGAAGAGAAGCCAAATGCCTTCAACGTGGAATTCGTTGAGGACCGGGCCAAGCTGACATCGGAGCCCATGACCCCAGAGCCTGAGGTCTTCGTTGAAGATGTAAATCTGCCCACGGAGGTCACTGAGATCGAAGTCGAAGAGGACGAACAATGGTTCATTGGAAGCATCGACCAGGGCACCACCTCCTCTCGCTTCCTCATCTTCAATCACGAGGGCGAGCCTGTTGCCAACCACCAAATTGAGTTCGACAACCTATACCCGGAGTCTGGGTAAGTTTGTCTTTGATCCTTCATATACATGTGATCATAGCTAACCACATGCACAGATGGCACGAGCATGACCCACTCGAGCTGCTCAGCTCTGTTGAGGAATGTATTGAAGGCGCCATTGCTGAATTCGAGGGCAAAGGCTTCTCAGCCAAGTCCATTCGCTCCATCGGCATCACCAATCAGCGAGAGACCACCGTCGTTTGGGACAAGACAACCGGCGAACCTCTATACAACGCTGTTGTGTGGCCTGATACCCGCACCAACCACCTCGTCCACGAGCTCAAGGGTCGCCCTGGCGCTGATGAGCTGTCCGAGTCGTGCGGTCTTCCTCTTAGCACATACCCCAGCAGCGTCAAGCTCATGTGGCTCCTGCAAAATGTCCCTGCCGTCATGGAGGCATATGATGAAAGCCGCTTGGCTTTTGGCACCGTCGACTCGTGGCTCATCTACCGGCTCAACGGTGGCATTGATGCCGACAAGCCAGTGCATGTCACTGACAGCACCAACGCCTCCCGTACCATGTTCATGAACCTGCGCACAACAAAGTACGATGAAAAGCTCCTGGATTTCTTCGGCATCGACTCCACCAAGTGTGCACTCCCTCGTATCGTCCCCTCGTCCGATCCGGAAGCATTTGGCAAGCTCTACCGCGGCCCTCTCAAGGGTACTCGCATCGCGGGGTGCCTCGGCGACCAGTCCAGCGCCCTCGTCGGCCAATGCGCTTTCGAGCCAGGCCAAGCCAAGAACACCTATGGCACGGGTGGCTTCATCCTCTACAACGTTGGTGAAGAGCCCATCATCTCTACACATGGCCTCCTCGCCACCGTCGCCTACGACTTTGGCGCAGGCCGCAAGCCCGTCTACGCGCTTGAGGGCAGCATCGCCGTCGCGGGCGCGGGCGTCAAGTTCCTCATCAACAACCTCGGCTTTTTCAACTCGTCTGACAAGATCGAGGAGGTCGCTCAGTCCGTCCCTGACAACGGTGGCGTCGTCTTCGTCACAGCATTCTCAGGCCTCTTCGCGCCGTACTGGATTGACGATGCCAAGGGAACCATCTTCGGCATGACGCAGCACACCAAGAAGGGTCACATCGCCCGTGCCACACTGGAGGCTACTTGCTTCCAGACCAGGGCTATTCTCGACGCCATGGAGAAAGACTCGGGCAAGAAGCTGCAAATCATGGCCGTCGATGGTGGGCTGTCCAACTCCGACCTGTGCATGCAGACGCAGGCGGACATCAGCGGCATTCCCATTGACCGACCCGCCATGCGCGAGACCACGGCCCTCGGCGCTGCTATTGCCGCCGGCCTGGCCACCGGTATGTGGAATGAGCTTGCCGACCTGAAGGATGTCAACCGCAAGGGTCGCAAGGTCTTCAAGCCCAGTCAGAGCCGCGAGAAGGCTGAGAAGCGCTTCAAGAAGTGGAACCAGGCCGTCGAGATGAGTCGCGGGTGGACGCTCGACGATGAGTAGTCGCTTCTTCCACTCATTGATAGTGATTTCTTTTCTTGATTGTTGCCTGGCGTGCGGGAAGTTGATTTTGGATCTGAGCGGTATACCATGGAGCCCCGGAGTTTTTGACAGTTGGGGGGATAAAGAAATACCAACTGGGAGGGCTTATGATTACCTAGCAGCAAGGACTAATAAGTTGAGCCGGTCACTTGATGGCATGTGCTCCTTTTCCTATGCGATTATGACAATTCAATAAACAAACTTGAAAACAGCAATGTCCAAGATCAATGTGCCGAAAGTGTGATGTCTGCCGCTCGGTCTTTATAGGGAGAACTGTGCTTCGAGGTGTGAGTTACATCGTTTCGACTTGCTTTTGTCGGACGATGAGGTGGCAGAAAGTGGCCTGCTGCAATGTCGAGTCAGGCTGATGTCTGCTTGTTGTGGTGTGATGCATGGTGGTGCGTGCGTTAAAGGGGGGATGCATTTTGGGTCGTGCACTACAGCAGGTGGGAAGTAAGGGGTGGGGGGGAGGTTTGATAGTAAGAGAATATGGCCCTGGAATCTCTCTCTCTATATCACACCCAAACATGACAGTATGGCTCATTTTCTGGTTAGGATTCAGGAGTAAATTATAAACTGAGTAGTCTGGATCGAGGTCTCTATTTGGAGGACTCGAAAAGGTGTGTGTGCAATAAAAATTCTTGGATTGAATGCATGCAAATCAAGCCCGTGATAGCTAACGCCATAGCGACAGTAATGCCCCATCAAAAACCTCAACAACCACACTATAATGCAAAGGTCTGGGAGAATAAATACTTCAAAGATGCCACCCGATGCCTGTCGAGTCCTGCCTACTCAATGATGCTGTTGTGAAACGACTGTCCCGTCTAAATGAAAATGCCACCTGAAATATGCAATCGTAAAAAAACAACACGGTATGACTTGCCTTGGATGCGTAAAACAAACTCCAAAGAGAAGGGAGAATGAAGAACTTGCAAGGAAGAACAGAAGATGAAGCGAAGATAGGCCGGCCTCATTTAGCATGTCAATCGCGGATCTCACCTAGAGACCAGCAAGCGCTGCCACATAGGAAAGGTCAGTAACAAGATCATCATCAAGAACAAAGGACAGCTAGGCAAAGTCAAGGCAGAGAACTCACCAGCCGCATAAGCCAAATACCACGTCAAACTCGCCCCACCATCCAACCACCCGCCATCAAACGCCGTCTGATTGAACCACGCATACGCAGCCGCGGGCTCGATCGTCGCCAGATTCCCATACAACACCCCCCGCCATCCGCCAGCAACAGCATCAACCTTGCCCCCATCGAAGTACTGCGCCCACTCCTCACGCACAAACGCGCTCGGCCGGATGTACGTCGTCGACGGCAGCAGCGGCAGCATATGGATCCCCTGGACGAACTCGGGATTTGCGCCAAAGTACGTCGTGTGATCGATCTTGTTCTCGAACAGGATACCAGCGACCTTGTTCCCCACGAAGTTCGCCGGCTGCACGGCGCTGCCGTTGTTGGAGTAGAGGTAGTAGAGGTTCAACGCGCGCGCCTGTACGGCGAGCATTAGGTTGCCTCGCGCGGCCATGTTCCCGTCGCCGCTGACGAGGCCCCACATCTTGATAGCGTATGCCGCCATCGTGTCCTCGGAGCTGCTCTCCTGGTCGCGGCCATCGGCGCTCTCGAATAGTCCATGCGCGAAACTGTGTCCGTGGTACCAGTCGAAGTTGCGACTGACCGGGAAGAATGTGTCCGCTGCGCTGGGATTAGCGTAGTCGCGCACAAGCATGTCGACCCAGGGCTTGTTGGCGGTCAACCAGGTCGCGTCGAGGTGGCCGATGATGGCGGCGGCGAGCACGTGGTAGCCGTAGTGGAAGTGGTGGTCGTTGTAGTATGTATTACCGAAGTCGGCGCCCGAGTCGCCGGTTGCGTAGGTTGCGGAGGAGACGACGCCGCCCCAGGCGGACTCGTAGGTGAGCGGGTAAGTTTGCGTGTTGTTGGTGAAGACGGCGAAGGCGGTTTTGAGTCTCGCGAGGCCGGCGGCTGTCAGGGCGGTTTCGCCGAGCATGTCGTAGGTTACGGAGAGGATCATGGCGAATTTGGCGAAGGCCTAGTGTGTTCGTTAGCAAGAACCAAGTGATCTGTGAATTGTGGGGAAAGCTTACCTTTCCACTATAATACATCGAGTTCAGATTCGTCTGTGCCGAAATATCTTGACTGAGCTCGCTTTGGGCTACAGCCAGAATCTTCGCCTTCGCAGCAGCAGATAGCGTCTTCTTACTGCCCGCCTCCTGCGTCCACGGCAGGAACGTCATGCTCACAGGTAGTCTGGTCTCAACCATGGTCCATGCATCTGAAACCACTGCAACCGCAATGCCCTTGGTGGTTGTCTGCAGCTTCAGCGCCGTCACACTGGAGTTCGTGTCGAACGATTGCACGTGATGTGGCAGCGCAAACATCAGCAGCGGCGCACCACTCAAGCCCGCTTTGGCGAACGTGAGTGTGTATGTCCCGCGCATACCGACCGCCGTCCCCGAGACCGTCACGCCGGTGGCATAGGAGCCGCACGCGGCGTCGTAGAGGGCCTCCCCAGTGCCGTCAGGGTCTTTTGCAATTTGGATGGTGCCGGTGAAAGGCGTTGTTGCTTGCATGAGGCCGTTGTTGGTGATTTGCAGATTGAGACTCGAGCCATCTGTGCTAGTAGCATACAGGAACCAGATCTTCCCGTCATTGAGCGCGACCCTGTACTTGGTCACGCCCGCGCGGGGCTGGGCGTTGACCTTGGTGACGGTGTTGAAGAAGATGCCGCTTTGGATGACAGGTGTCATACCGTGGTAGATGGCGGTCACGAAGCCCGCGCCCTGAGTGAGCGGAAACTCGATAGCTGGCGCTGCTGTGGAAGCAGTCCGGAGCTGCACCAATGCAGTCATGTCCGTGACGTTAGCCGTGGTGAGGACCGTGGTGGCGCCCAGCTCGGAAGCGGAGAGGACGAAGGACTGGATCCCGAGGGGGTTGATGAAGTAGTTGACGGCACCATAGGCGTTCACAGGCCCAAAGGCGAGCTGGTTCGTGTCAATGTGCGAGACACCCATGCCCCAGCTTTTCGTGACGCCTCCGCCTTTGTTCCAGGCGATGGAGTACGGATGGAGCCATGTTCCTTGTGCCTGAGTGCCGAGTAAGAAGTTTTGGTGGAACTTGTTGGTGGAGATGGGGGCGGACTGCTGGATGCCTAAGCGAGGGACCGGGTGATCACTTCGCCGGGGAATTTGTGAGGGTGGCGCGGATGTGGCGATGGGCTCGAAGATATTGGTAGAGGCCACAGAGGCGAGGTACGGTGCTTCCTGGATGACCATTGTAGGGTCCGTTGAGATCATGGCTGTGGGAGTGGAAATATCGCTGATCAAGAGTGGGTTTGAATGTTCACGGCCTACGGTCTCAAGCTCGGTGTGGACGTAGCCGACAGTGTCTCCGTGTACTTTTGGCTTTGGCAGAATTTGCATAGTCCCTGTTGGAATTGCGCTTGTGATGACTGTTACATTAGTCTGTGATATTATGCTTTGTATAGCTGAAGTGTCCTGCAGGTGAAGTGTGAGTGTCTCCATCATATGCTGTATCTGGAGACATAGACTTACCACTGCAGGGTATGATGAGACACTTGACGGTATACCCCTCTCAAAAAGGGTCGAAGAAGCCTTTGACTCGTTTCGCTCAAGGTTCAAACTTTGTCGATATCCCTCAGAGCTCTGGAGGAGTGGGCTGCTCCGACAGGAGAGCAGCTGTGAGGCTATCAGCAGCAAATACGGCAACATTATGGCTTTGGTTCCGTGTACAGCCACAGCAACTTGGGAAAATCGTCTTCAGCAAGGACACAAGGAGGCACTTCTCCTTCATCCTCCTCACGCTCTCCGTCCTCTCTTATACAACTATACATGTGGGGTCCAGCCATGACGAGTAGTCATGTGCGTAGGAAGACAAACGTCAAGGTGGCTAGGACAGGCGAAGCCCGTGTTGAACGTGATAACAGAAATTATAGAAAGTCAAGATCAAGTGGCTGGGTGTCTGGGAGGTAAGGAAATTACTGTACCGTGCCAGGCCCGTGGAGCGGGAGAGTCACTGTCTGGAATGCTACTAGCGGCGGCTTCTCGTCATGACGGCAGCGGCCGGCGTGGTCATCGCACAAAAGCCTGAAGCATGACCGTGACCAAGAGGACTGGAGAAAATACAGAACTCCAATAGAAAGTCCTGATGAAAGGGCATTTGCAGCGGCAGGTCACGTCGACAAGAACAGGCACGACTCGAGGCGGGCTCATGCTTTTATATCCGGGGTCGAAGGGCTTCAACCCCGGATTTTAAGTGGTTCCATGACGGCGGGCAAAATGGTTATGGGTGGTGGAGTGGAGACGGTTCCCAATCTAGTTGAGGTATAGTGTCAGACCCGTGACGCATGTTCAAGACAGCGAAGTTGCGGTCCACCAAGAAACTCCACCGTCTCGTTGCCTTTGACTAGTCGACGATGGCCTCGGCGGGTGAGACGACTTTGTTGACCTATCGACTCCAACATCGGCACTCCTCGGCCGTGGGCTTGGCGGTCCACTCGGGCCGTTGCAGCCAGTCTGGTGACGTGCTGTGTGCTGAAGAGGATGCATCCCAAGTAGAGGGTATCTGATCATCTGCAACGACAGGACGGTGAAGCAGTAAGCAGACTCCCTTGATGTCGTGAAACGGCGTGCATCTCGATCTTCAAGCAGGCATCGGCAGGACAAATGTGTGGAGGTTGCGCCGGCCACATATTGGATTGCAGAGTTGCTGATGTAAGCCGCGTGGATTTCGCGTCTTGGCTCTGCCTCAGTGGTCAGACCAATAATACACCATGCAGGGGCCGACGCCCCACAGAAGTTGCCAGCTTCAAGTCAGACTGACTGAGATAACCTCGGCCGTTCCTGCTCGAATGAATTGAATCGCGCTTGCCTTCAAGGCGCGTCCTAAACAATTGACAAAGGCTGCCTGCTTCATTTGCTCCACCACGCCCCTTCCTCCACTTTGATGATAGCCTCGTCGACGACGATACTGAATTGCCACTACCTCGAAACATTTCATCTGGTATCCATCTACTTTTGCTACAAGTCTCCATCGTGCACGCCCGCATGCGATCTCGCCGCATTTGACGCGTTCTGGTCACACAAAGTTCCAACCAAACGACAGCTTCAACATGCCGGCGCAGGATGAACCCGAGAAGAGCGTCTTTGACTCATGCGCCTTAGCTTTCATCGTCAGCAAGGAATTCTCTGAAGGAATGTGCAAAGCTGTGAGCTTGTCACTGCCTTACTGACCTTTGCAACTGCTAATCTCAACGTGCAGCTGAGGGATACAGCCAAGAGATACAACGCCGAGATTGTGGAGAGAGACCGGAATGGCAAACTTGACGTCGCAAACTGCACTCACATTATCGCCGCCACGATCGACTTTCCAGAATACAATGAGGCGCTAGCTATGATGGTTCCTGTCGTCAAACCTGCCTGGTTCAATATTTCACTCCAACGGAATCGCCAGGCCCAGATTCGACCCTACTCCCCGGATCCGCGCTTAATCTTCTCCGATGTGAACCTCACATGTGAAGACATTCCCGTTGAGGACAGGGAAGCTCTTATAGGCGCTGTTCTGGCCCTGGGTGGTACCGAGTCCAAGGATCTTGGCCGTTTGACCACTCACATTTGCGCTCTTAGTGATGAAGGTCCCAAAGCTAGAATGGCCAAGCAGAAGGGGCTCAAATGCAAGATTGTTCTGCCACACTGGTTCGTATCAACGATTCCGTCACCATCCTCACTATCTAACCTAAACCAGGCTTGATCAGTGCTTCCGACTCGGCAAGAGGATTGACGAAGCACCATATGAGCTTCCAAACCCCGAGATTCTGCGCGCCAACCCCGACGACAAGGTGGACATCCCTCTTAGCCAACACCTAACCGGCGCCACGGCCGCTCGACCTGATCAGCCACCATTCCAGCCTGGCACCCGTCAGAAGCTCACTGTGTTTAAGAACAAGGCAATCTACCTGTCAAAGGACTTGTCCCTGAGCGACGATCTGCGCAAGACTTTGGTGCATCTTATCACTGGCAGCGGAGGACACTCTGCTGAGAGCGTCGAGAGCTGTGACTGGTTCGTAGGCCAGTATCGTGATGGACAA
Source organism: Plenodomus libanotidis (assembly GCA_022609195.1). Classification (NCBI taxonomy): domain Eukaryota; kingdom Fungi; phylum Ascomycota; class Dothideomycetes; order Pleosporales; family Leptosphaeriaceae; genus Plenodomus; species Plenodomus libanotidis. Next base: position 79,981 of record JAGKQA010000058.1, read on the forward strand.
GAGTATGTCGAAGCCGCTCAACGTGGCACAACTGTTGGCAATCTGTCATGGCTGTACCACATGATTTACAAAAACGAGTGGACTGACCCAATGCGGCGTCTTTTGCATTATCCTGTTCCTAGATTTGGAATGGAAGGCTTCAAGGGCCTTCGCATCACCGTGTCCAATTACGGAGGCGAAGCGCGCACATATTTGCAAAACTTGCTCAGAGCGGCAGGCGCTGAAGTTACAGGCGCCATGAAGCAAGACAACACACATCTGATCACGGCGCGCAAGGCCGGCGACAAATGCGAGGCCGCTCAGGATTGGAACCTTCCCATGGTCAATCATCTATGGGTGGAGGAAAGCTACGCCCAGTGCGAGCTGCAAACACTGACAAACGAACGATACACGACCTTCCCTTCTCGGACAAATCTGGGCGAGGTTATTGGAACGACCTGGCTCGACGAGTCAAGGCTAGAAGCATTATACTATCCGGGCGGAGACGACAGCTTTAGGAGGGTTCGTGATCTCGCAAGACAGAATGCTCAAGCCCATGGTCCTGCGGCTGGTCTGGTGATTGGACACCAGAAGCACCCCGAGTTCGACATTATGAAAGACAACGAGGCGGAGTATGCGGCAAAGACGAACAAGAAATTTGGCGTACCAGCTCCGCCCCGGGTAAAAGCCAAGGCGCAGGCTGTTGCCACGCCGGTGCGACCACGACAAGTTCGTCCTGGGAAGGAAAACGACACGCCCTCGGTATTCTCAAGCGTGAGCCGCAGCGCCAAGGCCTCAGCGCTCGACAGACTGCATACTATGGCGCCCGACATCGCATTGTACGAGAAAGAGAGGAAGAGGAAGTCTAGTGGAAACACTCCCTTCGGTGGCAAGCGAGCCGCAAACCTGGTCGAGCAGGAGCGCGAGCTGGAACGGGAGAAGAAGGCTGCCGGGCAGCGTCGACTGAGTGATCCTGCAAACGAAGCGGAAGACGATTCAGAGGATGAGCAGCGGCCTGCAAAGAAGCAGAAGCCGGGCCTGCCACAAGTTGACATGCGCATTGTCGTGACAGGCTACCAGGGCTGGACGAACAACGCAAAGAAGGAGGAAGCAGATAGAGTAAGTTTGAAGTTCTGTCCCCAATGTATTTGGTGCACTGTGCTAACACGTATTTTCAGCGCAAGTTGCGGAACATGGGCATCCTCATCGTGCAGGAAGGGGCCCAGTGCACCCACCTTGCCGCTCCCACCATCAAGCGAACCATCAAGTTCCTCCGCACCCTTGCCAAGGGCCCTGCAATCATCAATTCCCAATTTATCGACGACTGCCTTGAGCAGAGCGAACGCTTGGATGCGGACGACTACCAGCTTGTAGACAAGGAGAGGGAGGATCAATTTGGCATCAAGCTGAAGAAGTCGATCGAGCGCGCCCGCCAGAACAAGGGCAAGCTCTTGTGGGGTGTCCCCATATACTGTACCACGGCAATCAAGAGCGGTCCTGACAGCTACCAGCCCATCGCCGAGGCGAACGGGGCCATCTTCAAGACGTATACCGGTCGCACATCCACCATCAAGGAGACCAGACCAGAGGAGGACAGCCAGGGCCCTGAACCAGTCTACCTGCTGTCGTCTAACAGCAAGCAGGAGAGGGATTTGTGGCCCAAGTTTGAGAAGATGGCGCTCGCTGGAAACATGAAGCCCAGAGTGGTGTCGTCGGACTGGTTGTTGAAGGTGGCAATGTCCCAAAGGTTGGAATTTGACGAAGAGGACCTTGCAGAGAACTTCTTCAAGGCTAAGTAACTTGAAGGTCCGGACTCGGGTCCAGAGTGATCGAGTGGCTGTTGCATTTGTTCTTTAATCATATCGGTCGTCGGGCAGCATTGGTTTGGCGGTGTTTGAGTTGTATCTCGTATGCGGAGCGTCGGCAGCATGGCGAGGAACCGCCTTCATGTGTACCATACGCATCTTCAGCTGCGCAATCAACGAGCACATATCTGTTTTAATGTTGGTGCGAGGGACTCCGTCTCTTTTTGTGTCTTTTCCTCAGAAGAACTTGACACCCTGTGAGTCCTCCGAACCGAAAATCTGCGCCTTGTTCCTCTTGACCAGCACGTTCAGCGCTTTCTGTAGGAGTTCGTGATCGAGGCCGTGGAACTCTATCGCATCATCGCTAGTCAGCACAACAATGTCACCCGCAAATACCCGGGCACAGCCCGCCCTGGGAGACAAAGTAAACGCGCAAATCAACTCACCAGTACCACTCGTCCCCTCTCCCTCCACAAGCTCATAAAGCGTCAACACCTGGCCCCTCTGCCCCGTGGCATCAACCCACCCCTCCACAAGTGCCGCCCACTCCTCCGGCGTGCGCCAATACACCCAGACAACATCGCCCTCGTCCCCGCCGCCATCTTTTCCCCCGCCGGTACCCACGTATTCCGCGCGCCCGTCTTTGCGCAGGAAACCGATGACTTCGCGGATGTCGGCGAGCGCGAGGCGCCGGTTGAGGCGAGCGTTGTGGAAGAGCGTTGCTGCTGCGGTGTCGGAGGTCGGTATGGGGGAGGTCGAGGAGGAGGAGGAGGAGGAAGGGGAGGAAGTGGGCGAGAGGGAGAGCTTGAAGATGCGGTAGTGGCGGCAGTAGGCGAGCACGAGGGCGGCCCATTTCACGAGCTGGGCGTGGAGCGTGTTGAGGTTTGTTTGGCGGGTGTAGAAGGCTGGGAAGGAGTGTTCGCGGGGGAAGGGGAACGGTGGTGGGGTTTGGGTTGTCATTTTGTTCGAGGTCGGTGTTCGGGGGTTTCGTGGGTGTAGAGAGGAAGGGTGAGGGTGAAGAGCGTGCTGTGGTGTTGAGGGACGAGGAAATGCCCCGCGATCGTCATCCCAGGGCAGGGTGATAGTGAATACAGGGATGCAACAGGGGGTGTGTGCCAGCGCCTCGGGACGGGTCGTACAGCGCTAATGAGGCTCAACTGCGACCTGATACAGCAGCACGGAGCACAGAAGATCCTTACGCAGTAAAATCCGATACCGTCGCGGAATCAACAAAGTCCCGGACTTACTCTATGATTCAGCCAGGTCTCACAAGTCATCAAATAGATATCCCACAGGCAATGGTACTACAGGCCATGATCTCACAAGGAGATACTCTACAAGACATTCGACGTGAGCAAGTCTTCCACCATGCATCCAAATTCAAATCCGCTGCCCTGTCCGGCCTGGTCAAGGACGCTGGAGAATAAAGCGACATCCACGATGAGCAGCTGATACAATTCTTGACTTGTGTGTTTGTTGAGCGTATCTAAGCAAGCTCACACTGTCTCGACAAACTCGTGAGACAATTCTTCATTAACGGAATGACCAACAGAAGAGGTATCCACACAAAAAAGTAGCCAACCCGCATCCATAAACATGACTGAAAACAACCACCTTATACTCCGATCCGTATCCATCCAACACCGCCTCATGAAGAACGCTCTGCTGTAAACGTGACTACCACCCAAGAAAAGACGAAAGTAGACAATTCAAGCCTTACAATTCTTCATCCTCGTCGTCACCCATCTCAAACTCCTTCTGCATCTCATCCGCAACAAAACTCTCATAATCCTCAAGACCCTTCTGCACGTGCATCTTGAACTTGATAGTGTCGTTCAGCATGCGCGTGATCTCGGTATGGAGTTCATCGCGCAGAGCGTTGGCCCGTATCGTAAGCTGCTCGTACCTGAAAACCCTGTCAGCAAACCCGCAGAAATGGCAATGTCGGGACTGGGCACATACTCAATGTTGACGTTCATCTCGCGCTGCTCCATCAGCTGCACGCTCTCACTCAGATTCGCGCGCATCTTAGACAGCTCCTTCTCCATCTTCTCAATCTGCGCGTCGCTGTTCATGCGCTGCGCATTCGTGACCTCCTTGGTCTTCTCGTGTTCCTCTTCAGCAGCGCGCACGCGATGCTCGAGCGCCTCGACCTCGTTTCGCTTGTCCTCCATCGCCTCCTTAATGTTGTCGAGAAGCTCGTGGTCCTTCATCATCGCGTCCATGGACGCGGATCGCCGCTCAGAGATCTCCTTGCGGAGGGCGATGAAGGCGTTCTTTACTTGGCCGCGCAGGTCCAGGTTCAGGATCTGTGCTGGTTGGTATCCAGTGTGTGGGTCGGCTAATAGGCGCTCGTTCTCGAAGCCATCGGCGAAGGAGCCCTTGAGTTGTGAAGAGGTGAAATTGGGTCCTGCGTTGACGGTCACGCTCAGCTGGTAGTCCTTACCCTTAGCATTGGGGGCTCCCGCTGGACTAAGACCGATTTGATATGCGACATTGTTGTATTGGTCGACGTGACGCTCGAGTTCGTCGAGTTTTCTGGTGGCCTCGGCTTCTTTGTCTGCGACTTTCCGCTTCACGTCGTCTAGCCGCTGGCTGGCGGACTCGATGCCTTTCTGTAGTCGCTCCCGTTCTGAAGTCATGCGGTCGATATCCGCCATGCTTATCCCTTGGTCGTCGACTGCTTTCTGTAGCCCTCTTCTCTCCTCGTCTGCTTCTTGCAGCTCCTGCATCGTCTTGTCGAGTTCCTCCTGCAGCACCTGTATTCTGGACTCGTATTTTTCCGTCCGTTGTACAGCCATAGTGTTGTATTCCTCGAACTTGTACCTGTCCTCTTCCATGATCTGATGGTGACTGTCGAGAGTCGCCGGGTCCGGAGTTTTCTTCTCCAGGTCGTCGATTTCCTGCAGCAGCCTCGCATTTTGCGACTCCAACTCCTGTAAGTCGTGCTCAAATTTTGAGTTCGCCCTTTCGAACTGCATGGCCATTTGTTCCACGTGCGGCGCCAACGTCCTCTTCGCATCCTCGTCACTCGAGTCTTCGGGCATGTTGAGCCAGTCGTCGTATGCGGTGCCTAAAAAGTTGAAGATGATGTGATCGCCAGTGACATCGACACCTGCCTCGAGGCAATCGTCCTCGTAGCGGTTGGCTGCATATGCGTCTAGCATGTGCGCGAGCTGCATCATCCAATGTAGCACGCCGAGGAACATGTACCAATTCTGGCCTCCGACCGCCGCGATTTGACTCTTGGTGATGCTCTTCTCATACGGGTATCTAAGCTGTTTGAGCAGTGGCGGTACCTCCTGGTCAATATTCTTGAGGAAGCGATAGCTCGGGTCGATGCGGTGGTACAGCCACTGGAACATGTAGTTGAAGTCCTTCTGCGTCGGCGACTTAATGACATTCTGCGACAGCACATGCTTCATCTCCAGCTCGAAGTTGTTGTGCGCGAGGTAGTCCAACAGCTCCTGGCCTATCCTCGTCTGGTAGGCGCGATCTTTCAGTGGGCGCGGATCGCGCGGCACGCCGGCGGGCTGAGGCGCCTGCTGGAAGAAGCTCTGGTGGCCGCCCATGTGCGCGTGGGTGGAGGTGCGCGCGCGATAGACACTGCTCCGCCGTCGCTCACCGTCGGTAGATGCGCGGCCGGGTAGGCTGCTGGCCGGGGTGTGGTTGGCGGCGCCGTACTTGAGGGTGGAGGTGCTGTTGGGCTGGTAGGACATGCGCTTGGCGGACGACGCGCCGCCCATGTCGGCCAGGTTGCCGCCGGAGGAGGAGCGCGTGAAGAGCGGCTGAGGCGGCCTCGACATCGCAAGGGACTGCCTAGATCCCGAGGCGGAGCGGCTGTGGCTGTTGGAGTAGGGGGCGCCGCCCATGGAGGTGGAGTGGGAGCGCTTCATCGTGGATGCGGGCTGGGGAATGGCGGTGTTGTAGCTGATGCCGCCAAGAGTCTGTTTGACAGCAATGGCATTAGTACGGCGAAGATATTATATACATGAAGCAAGTTGGAAATGAAATTGTGGTGGGCGTTGCACCAGCGCGGCTGATGACGCGATAGTTGTCAAAGTGAGGATAGAGTTGGGCAACAAGGACTGCTGGGGAATTGAGGATATGGATGTACCTCTCTTGGCCTCTTAACACTCCACAAGCCCGTGTCTTGCGACATGGCTGCGATCTTGACCCTTGGCGGGTCGGCCGTTGAATTAGAACTTGGTGCTTCTGTCGAATTCTCGCGATCTTCATCAATTGTGTCGATAACAATATCTCGCGTCGTCTTTGCGCAAGAAAGATGTTGGGTTGTTTGAAAGTGCTTCTGCCCGTTGCTATGTGAGAGTAAACAAACTAGGGTGCAACCAATCAACGCGGGGTCGCAAGACCGGGTGCTGCCTCAGCTCGTCAGACCAGCACAAACTAGTCTGGATGACTGAGGCTACTGTCCGGAGCCGCAACTCTGGACCTCGGCTCCCCGGAGCAGCCATGCCTCGTTCACGCTGCTGATGCCGGGGTAGACCGCGAGTCGACAACGACAACTACTAGCAGCTTTACCACTGCATCTCGCCATGCAGCAGGTTTAAATCCATCTGCACAGCATGCCTATTCGCGAGGACCTCGTGGCCTCTGCGGTAAGTCTCTACGCTCATCTCTGGTCCCTTTCAAGCGTCTAATACTAACGACGTCATGCAGGCTCAGTGTAAGTCTCGAACGACCTTTAGTCGTGAATCCGAAGCCAAATCCTCACACGCACCATCCCCACGCAACACTAACTCTTCTTCCAATACAGTCTTACAGGACCCGAATGTAGCCGCATCACCAGTCGAGAACAAAATAGCCTTCTTGAAGGCTAAGAACCTCACCGAGGAGGAAGTCCATGCTGCCCTTAACAGTGCCGCTGGTCCAGTTGGTGCTACACAGTCCTACGGTCCGCCACAGCCCTATGTTCCGCCCCAAGGCCCGGTGCAAGGACAACCTCAAGGGTACTATGGAGGATACCCGCCGTACGGGTGGCAGCCACCACCGCCAGAGGTCCCTAAGAGGGATTGGAGGGACTGGTTCATCATGGCGACTGTTGTTGGCGGCGTAAGCTATGGGCTGTATGCGTTGGGCAAGGTAGGCAGATTTTGTTTGGAAGCCATTTCAATATGGCACCATGGCTGACGAGGTTACAGAGATATGTGTATCCTCTGATAGCACCACCAACCCCCGAACGACTCGAAGCCGACAAAAAGTCCATCGATGACCAGTTCGAGAAGGCCTTCACGTTGGTCGAGCAGCTGGCCAAGGACACAGAGACGCTCAAGGCCGCAGAGCAACAACGCACAGAAAAGCTCGACTCTGCACTAGCAGAATTGGAGACGGTCATCAGCGATCTCAAATCGTCCAACAAGAGGAGAGAGGACGAAGCCCAGCGCGTTCGTGACGACGTTTCCAACCTGAAAGGCTCCATACCCAAGGCCCTGGACGCACAGAAGAACCTAGCAGATACGCGGCTACAGGAGGTCAATGCCGAGCTGAAGAGTCTGAAGACTATCATCAGCCAGCGCATGCAGCAGCCAACAGCAGCGAACACGATGGCTTCCAGGAGTGTGGCGCCGACTCAGGCCCCTATTTCAACCTTAACACCAGCACCCGCCTCCAGCCATGAGAACGGCACTAACGGAGCGACTAATGGAAACTCGAAGACAGAAGAAGCGCCCAAATCGACCACTGGGGGGTCGTATGCGGACACGGCGGCCAACGGCCGTAGCTCACCATTCAGCAGCGGCATCTCTCCGGCTGCGGTGAAGATTCCGGAGTGGCAGCGGGCGATGGCGAGCAAAAAGAGCAGCTCATCCATGGCCAATTCTGGTGCGGACGCGGGAAGTAGCTCACAGGCCGAGGCAGGTGGAAGTAGCTCATGATGTTCATGTTGAGAACACTTGACAGTGTGGAACGCTGGGATGGCTGGCACATTGGGTGTATATTAGGCAAAGTGTAAGATCAGACTGATCGAGCGTGCTTGTGGGTTTCTTCGCACATAGTTACACTTGACCGAAGTGATCAATAAGAGGAACGATTTTCTTTGTACATAATCATGCGCGCTTTGTGCCATGCCGGTCCGTTAGTATGTATACAATCGATTCGGAGTCGTTAAGTAAGTCCACCATCGAGACCAAGCATTCAGACACTGACTGATCAGTGCACCTTTCAGAGCTTGACAAAGTAATGTGTATGTATTGATTGCTCTAGCTGGCAGAGCAACTCCAAACTAGCATATACAGAGAAGTGGCTCATCTCAGCCCCAAATGTTCTCCCTTCATCGTCAACCCACTTCACAGCTTGCTGTTGACAAAAGTCAGCGCCTTCGAGCCGTACTCGCTCGCATAACCCTGGTGCGTCGCCTGATTGCTACCATTGCAGCAGTATGGATCCGCCGCGTCACAGTACGACTGGATCTTGGCATTGTAATTACCACACGAGCCGCTGCGCTGGTCGAACCCGCCCGCGGTGCATGTGCCGACATTGTACGGCGCGCCCGACTTGAAGCGCGGGTCGCCCATGAAAATTGCCGCCTTGATGTTGTAGCTGGCGATGCTGCCACCGCCGCCGGACGCGCCGCAGAGGGCTGCGTCGAAGATCTCGGCGCCCTGTGGATGGTGTTAGCTTCCTCACTTTCGACCTGGGGAGGAGAAGGATGGATGAAGGGAGCGACTAACCTGTGAGTACCCAACAAGCACAAGCTTCGTGCTCGGGCACTGCTTGGCGAACGCGCTCACGGCGTTGACAACAGCGTTCGTGCCCTGCGTCACGGAGCTGGCGTAGGCGATGCCGCCGCACGAGGCTTGTCCGCCGCAGGCTGGGTAGACGATCGCCTCGGAGGTCGCGCCGCTATGTGCCTTGACGATGGAGGTCACGACAGCGCCGGCGGAGCCGTAGCCTGGGTTCGGTTGTTAGCAGCCGTGTGATGCACATGTATATGGATCAGACGTTTGACATACCCGCACCGGCGGTTGTCTCACGGGCGCCAAAGACGTGTACGTCAGGGCAGGCGCGCTTCTCGACGACGGCGCCGTCAATGGGAGAGGCGGCGGCGCCGAGGGTCAGGAGGGCGAGGGTGAGGGCTTTGGTGAGCATTCTTGCGGCTGTTGTCGACGAATGGTATAGGATCTTGATGGATGGATATGATGTTGAAAGAAGGACCTGGCTATGTGGGCTGGAACGTTGATCGTCGTGAAAGGAGCCGCACTCATTATAATAAGATCATTTTGGCGTTTGCCCGTGGACAGCACATACCACTTCTTGGCGTTTCATTGTGTGTTCTCTGTGGTATGCCATATCGGGCGCAATGTGATTAAACCCACTCCGCGGCGGGAAGGCTGTTTCGCGTTGATTGAACTTCCGGGAGAATGAGCACAGGCGCGCGCATCGTGAGCTTCGCGCATTCAGCCGGAATTAAGCGGGGACGTTGGACCTAAATTGAATCATGGGACGCTCAAAAAATGTTCATGTGCATGAAGCTTGTTTTTTCTTGGCCTGTAGATCAGCCGTAATAGGGACCCCGGGTCTGTTCTGTAATACCGATTCGGAAAAGGGTTGGATGTTTCGTTTGGCAAGTTTTGTTTGGTGCGGCGATCTTCAAATCTGTCACTTGGCACAGCCTCGTCGTGCGAGCCAGGGGTCCTACATAATGACGGTGGTTTTGTTCTGAATGGGGCAGGAAAAGGAATGACAGACCATACATGCGATGTCGAAGTTGAGGCTTTCGAGCTCGCCGTCGGGTCCTGGGTCAAAGACTCAGCCAACATTCTACACTACCCATATGCTGCGTCCGATCTCAGCCTTGTTTCGTCCGGCTTGAGAAGCAAGGTGAGAAGAGGAACCTGGTTCATCACCTTCAACTTTCAAGTCACAGGGCCTCAAGAAAAAGGTTCTGCAAGCCACCGGTTAAACGTCAACGTATTTCAGTTCAAACGCGTCCACGACTCGCTGGTCAGGTGTGTACCTAGGTCGCATTTACTAGACACCAAGCTGAACTAAATGGCCGGATCAAGGGAGGCATATCTGAGTGCCGGGAGATAGATCACTTGACAACAGTTGACAGCAGGGTATTGACAGCTGGGTGTTGACAGCTGAGTATTCGACAGCTGGGTATGCGAGGCGGGTATTTTCCTGCGAATAAGACAACACTGCTATGATGCAACCTCGAAATCTAGTTGTGCATCTCACGATGAACACCTCACTTAGAACAAGCCTTCGAGGAAATGAATTGCGTTAGTGTGGAAAGGCGGCTCGCCACGGTCCGCACTGGTGGATCTTGACCGATCTGATTCAGACTCGTCTTAGTATAAGCATAAATGGCAAGCTTTAAAATAGTTTGCCCCTGCCCATGAGAGTTGACTAGAGGGGGTTTCTCCCACAAGACTAAGCGTAATTAGCAGTGAGCTCCGTGATCCCAGGAGCACCACAAATTCCCGCTCTGGCCTCTATGCGAGCGTGTCCCTTGGTCATTTGACGCTCGATACCAGCAACTTTCCAGCTCTAGAGACCAACCAGCGAGTGCATACTCGCCAGGTTTGGTCAAGGGGAGGGATCCCTAGCAGACACCTGGATTTATCCGGGTGACAAAATACTCCCTACTACCTAACATCCAGATAACCCGGCCGGTCGGCCGACTGCGAATACGACTTTCGGAAAGATGCCATCTCCGCAGTGTTGTGGAATGACCCGTTCCCTAAGGCCCCAAAAGCCCTGGGTATGTAATATAATTACGACGACCCCATCAGCCTCATCTCTCGGCTGACATCGAGCCAAGCAACTTATTCCCACTCTTCCCGCCCCCAAGAAAGCTTGTATCCAAACATGGTTGCCATCAAGACCCTCCTTGCCATCCTTGGCCTCAGCTCCGCCGTCTCGGCACTGCCCACTGGGGAGCAAATCCAGGCTCGCGACACTGTTGTCACTGCGTCTGGCACGGGCACATACGGTGGTTATTATTACAGTAATTATGTCCAGACGGGAACTGACAAGTTGACGCTCGGCACGGGCAAATACTCTCTCAGCTGGTCCTCGTCCAACACCGACGTCGTTTCCGGCATTGGCTGGTCGACTGGAAGTGCTCGGTATGTTCCAATCCACCAAAAACCAATAATTTTTGCCCCAGACCGCTATGAAAGCAAGCGACTAACAATGAAATCGGGAAACAGCACCATCAAGTACTCAGGCAGTATCAACGCCGGCGGCGACTCACTGCTCGCTCTGTACGGCTGGACCACCTCACCGCTGGTCGAGTACTATGTGATCGAAACATACGGCACGTACAACCCAGGCTCTGCTGGCACCAAGCTCGGCAGCGTGACTAGTGATGGCGGTACCTACGACATATACAAGGTTGTTCGCACCAACGCGCCCAGCATCCAGGGCACAGCGACTTTCAACCAGTACATCTCTGTGCGCCAGAGCAAGCGCACCAGCGGAACTATTACCTTCGCGAACCATATTGCCGCATGGAAGAAGGTCGGACTGGTAAGTCGTGGTCACAACCCTGATTGTCCATTGTATCGTGCCCGCCTCGCGAGACTGCAGTGGACAGGAAGTATAGTGCGGATTGCTAACTTGGCATTTATAGAATCTTGGTGCATACAACTACCAGATTATGGCGACTGAGGGTTACCAGTCTACTGGTACTTCCAGCATCACCCTCGCATAAGAAATGTGAGAGAGGATGGAAGTGTCCGAGCCAGTCTCGACAGAGCTTATTGCGATACTTAGGGAGAGCCGACGCTTTCTTAATCCCATTACTTTCTGACCCTACATATTTTGAACCTGGTCACATAGTCCGCGAAGGTTGTACAAATAGTTTAGTCACGATGAACAGGACTCATTCATGACTTTGCGCTTTGCCGCCTCAAGTGTATATTCATTTGCGATGAACTAGGGGTACATCAACATTTGGCGGTCCTGCATGTTCCTGCTTCACTTACTTGCGGCTCTGCTTGTCGCCAATTCACAGGCATCTATCCTCAGGCAACCACGACTTTGACGAAAGACCTTGACGACTGAGCTCGCATGGGGACGAGCAGGTGTTCGATTTTCCAAACATTTTCTACACGGAAAAGTTCCAACCATCACTCTGGCCTGAACCTCCCTGGTTCTGGCCTGTAGTAATTCCCATAAGGCTCAAAATGACGATCATACATCTCCAGACCTTTTGAGTAGACGCCGTTAGCTGCAAACGAGTCAGGGCTTTCCATGCCCAAAAATTCTGTGATAGCCACCAATGCAAGGAGCAGAGCAAAAGCAGCCAGCACATAACTCGCAATGGTGAATCCAGTACTGAAGTCTCTTGTCAGCCCGCCGTATACGAGGCCTCCAGCTGCGCTAGGAATCACAACACAGGCGAGTGCGAAGTATATGGATCTGTGCGGTCAATAGCATCAGCAAAACAAATTCATAGAGTACGTGCCATCCAACGTAGTATATGCGGCACAAGACTCGAATAGGCTCACCGAGCATCAAGCATCTCGATGATGTGGATTCTGAAATTCCATTTCTCGCCGTTGGGCAAGCGACTGTGCACTTGGTCGGCCGCCTGAAGGAGTTTCTCAACCTTGGTTGTCCATCGACGGACCTTAGTAAAGGGATGCCGTAGCTGGTACGAGAAGTGGCTCATGCTGGAACGGTCGACTGTCTCGGGTATACAGTCAACCTCTGCAAGATACCACTTACGCCCAGTCAACGCCCACTGCATCGGAGAGCAAGTCAGATACTACTTAAGACGGGCATCGCAAAAGGTCTAGCAAGAAATCTCCTTACCGTCTGGAATTCTACAGCTCCGATCGTCTTCAAGTGGAAAATTCGTAATGGAAGCCATCGGGCTTTGTTGATTATTGCTCTATACTCTTGCTTCAAGAAGCACGCGAATTGCTCATCGTTGTTTGTTGTTTGGTATGTGGCCGTGTCATCTGCAAAGATGGGCTCGCCTCTCACGGTCACAAAGCATAGTATTCTTCCATCAAGCAGTTGAATTAACCAATAGCCTTCAAATTGCAATAGCGATGAGCAAGAAGTAGTTTCCGCTGGAAAGCTCACCTTGGTTGCTGTGGTGCAGGCTCGTCGGGATCCACCAACAGTTCAGGCGGAGGCCCCAAACCTGACCTCTCTTCGTTCTTCCTCCTCCAGGCTCGATTCCCGGATCCATCGTAGTAGCTCGAGGTCGTAACCTGCTGATTGGCCGGCGTGGGCTCAGCTTCTCGACAGATACGATGCCTTAAATTAGCAGGTCTGTTGTAGTGACCGCCGTCTTCATCTACCACCTCGTTCGGTTGTATATCGTGATGGCGGTGACGACTCCGCCTCCTCCTTGTACCATCCGTAGGCTCGGGACTGAGACGAGAACGGCTGAAGCTTGCTATATCGGGCGGTAGGTAGCCTGGAGCTCTCCGGGGAAAGTTAGGTCCGGGCATATAAATAGGTCTGGCGATAGGACGACCCGATTCGTGAAAGTAACCTGGCGGTGGTGGCGGTGGCGAAGGAGACTGACGATACCGTTGCCCATAGTATTCTTCGCCAGCAAATCGTCTGCGGCGCGGTTCCAAAGGTATGTCTGGCCTTGGTCGCGGAACTGCTTGATAGATTGGTGGATAGGACGCTGGGAAAGGGTTTGAGGGCACTGCTCTCCGCTCGTCGTAGCGGGCAGAAACTGGCCGGGGCCGAAAGCGCACATTCTCTTCGTCATCAGCATAGTCGTCATCTACATCTTCCTCCTCCTCTGCTGATGGCCGGACGTAAGATTGCGGAGGCCTTCGCTGTTGAGTGCGGCCACGGCTGGGAAGCGTTTCTTCCACGGAGATACGCTCACGACGTTGCGACCTGCTGTCACGTCTTGACGAGACGCCAGCGCTGTCTGCCATGACTAAGTGCTCTAAAGGCCATGTAAAGGTCTACACTTCTGAGAACAAGAGACTTTTTTTGGAGGAATTTAATCCAGCATACCCCTTCGAGACGTGTGAGATTTTAGCTCATGCAGCTTTCCTCGATGGCTTAGCAGGGGTCAAACGCATTCAGCTCGGCGTTTGCATTCCATCTTGATTTGCTCAGTCCCTTGAGTTTATGTATCGAATCTGAACTTATCAAAACAACGGCTGCATGGTATGTTGAAGTATGTGCAAGCATCCAGTTGTCTATCAGCAAATGCCATCGTCCTCGCTCTGTCGATAGTCCTTCACGGTTCTCCCACTACGGGCAAACCATCGTCCATGTCGTCCATAATCTTGGGTCGACATGACTGAGGTCGAACAGAACCCAGAAGTGTACAGTAGTGCTGCGTATGCTCACACTAGGTTCGCTTCTTCAAGAAGATCCGTGTAGTGTTTATTTTGCCTGCTGTAACGAGGATGTCCGTGTGAGTTGCTGCATCGGGACTAGCGCTCACATTTCCAATGCCACAAACACTTTCTGTGCTCACGTATGCCCCAAGTATAGACCGTCAGGCCTGCCACAATCTTCTGCGGACATGTCGATACTGAACATTGTCTGAAGATTCATAGTTCGATAGACTGGTTCTATGAAGACTGATAGGTGTCAATTCGAGCAAGCCTGCCCCAAGATCACATGCAGTGGGTACAGTCTGCAACTTGAGACCCACATGTCCCACCCGAGTCAGCCACTGATTATGTATCCAAATTTTCAGTTGAAAACTCAACATCTGCCACGTCTGCCTAGTATAGTGGTAAGTACACCTCGTTGTGGTTAATCGGCCCTCTTTGAGGTTGTCGATGCCAAAACCGTGGAGACCCATGTTCGATTCATGGGGCAGACATCGTAAGATGTTGCCTCCGATCAACCAGACTCAATATCTGGAATAGGAATCTTTTTGGCAACATGCGGGAGGAACTTTTTGCGGGCTCAATATGTTTTGCCGAGGGGAAAGCTGCATGTCTCGATGGTTCTAAGGTTTGACTGTACCCTCGTGCTGGCAAACTCCAAATAGCGAGCAGCATAGGATGCTTCTCAGCTTGCTCGAGCAAAATCGTGTTGGAACTGACCATAACAGGAGGAAAGTCGCAAATTCTTCTGCTTGATCGCGCAGGTGCCTGTCTAGCATTGTTATACGACTGCCAAGAAAGGTCCTCAGGGATATGGATCGAGCTCTACTACTTGGGAAAACGATATGGATTCTGCCGAGGCGGCTGTGCGATGTCAAGGCGGACAGTCCCCCCGAACCCCCCCCCCCCAAAAAAAAAACATGCTCACCTGAGCATAGTTTGCGAGCGCTGAAAGAGGCTGGGCCAGGCAACTAAAGGGCCTCTCCCGCGTTGGACGCCGGTGCATTTGCAATCCTAACCCCGCGCATCTATGGAAAAGTAGTAAACCCGAAAGGCTGCAGGTGTAGTCAAATTTGAAGACCATCTTGTCAACCCGTATCCTCTTTTCGGAGACTTGGTCTCAAGTGACCGAAAACGGAATAGAACAAGGTCTGAAGTTCGGTACGCAAATTTGTAGGAAGGGATCTGACCCCCTGTATTTGGCACTCGGAACCTTACACGCCAGCTACGTGCATTGAGGCTAAATACCATGCTGCGCCTGCCAGCGCCCGTGAGCAATGGAGTGTGCCATTTTGACTTGGCCACGACTCCACCAGCGGAGAAGGGCTACTGTATAGAGGGGCATTCTAAATGCTGCTGAGCTTGATAGGCTGTTTCTGTGCATCGGTAGGCGGCTTCAGGGGTCAACGACGACCGGTCGGTAGCAGAGCGCCCAGTCATTGCGGGTCTGGGCACTTGGTTTGGGCCATACACGAACGCCATAGTGGTGAAGATAATTTCGGATCAGAGGATGTAAAACGCCTAGGCAGACTCAGTAGGTCAACAAATCGAGGACATAGTTGGATCTACGGAGCGCCGCCCAATATCGCCGGCCCTGGATAAAGTGGAGTGGTTCCGGTATTACGGTAAGATCCCGTGTGTGGACAATGGATATTAAAAGGAAGCTCAAGGAGAGAACATGAATGCAATATATATGGCACGCCTCTATAGTGTTTTGCGAGGATTCAAACGTGGCTCTTAATCTTTTTCGACCAACATCACGCCCCTCTCTACCAAATTCGCATTGTCTTACACAATGTGGCCCAGTGCCAAGACATCGATCCTCCTGCTCTCGGCCAATGGCCTGCTGAGCAGAGCCTCACCTATCGACAGCGATGTGCTCGAGGTTCGACAATCCTCCTGTCCGAGTATTCACATATTTGGTGCGCGAGAGACAACGGTCAGCCCCGGATATGGCTCGGCAGCGACGGTCGTAAACCTGATCTTGAACGCCTATCCCGGATCGACAGCCGAAGCCATCACATATCCTGCCTGTGGTGGACAAGCGTCGTGCGGTAGTGTGGCCTATTCTACCTCCGTCCAGCAAGGAACCGCAGCGGCCGCCAGCGCTGTAAATGCCTTCTACAACAAGTGCCCAACGACGCAGCTCGTTCTTGTGGGCTATTCCCAGGTTAGTACTTTCTTCGACATTTGAGGGCGAATAAGGGCTGACTCAGCTGGCGTAGGGAGCCGAAATTTTCGACAACTCCTTCTGTGGCGGCGGCGATCCCAACCAAGGAATCACGAGCACTGCGATCCCCATTGTCGCGGGTGCTATCAGTCAGATCAAGGCCGTGATCTTGCAAGGAACGCCGACATACGTCGCTGGTCTCTCCTACAATGTCGGAACCTGCAAAGCTGGTGGAGTACGTTTTCCGTTTGCAACCTCAGGCATGATGGCCATACTGACGTACAATTTAGTTTGACGCTCGTCCCGCAAGCTTCGTGTGTCCCTCGGCATCTAAGATCCAGTCTTACTGCGATGCTGCGGATCCCTACTGCTGCAATGGAAGCGACGCAAACACTCACCAAGGATATGGATCCGAGTACGGAGCGGCGGCGTTGACGTTCGTCAAGAGCAAGCTCAGTGCCACAGGCACCGGTACAGGCACCACGACGACAACGGCTTCGGCTCCTGCTACCACTTCGACCACTCCACCCACTTCAGGATCTTGCGCTGCTCTGTACGGTCAGTGTGGTGGCACGGGATGGGCGGGCTCGACATGCTGTACGTCTGGAACCTGCAAGGCTGCGAACTCCTACTATTCTCAGTGTCTTTAGAAAGCTTGCACCGGGTGTGCCGAAAGCTTCCAGGTCTTGAATGGTGTGAATCTTTGATTCAGTATGTAAATATTCGTACTCTGTTGGAGATCCAGCGGAGGTGTTCATATTCACAGTGTTTGGGGTATACCTAGGCATTCAGCCAAGCTTCCTCTTTTCACTGTCCCATCGTGTCCTTGAACTCCCGCACGAGACTCTCGGCGCTTTCGTCTCGCTTTAAACCCAGCTTCATCGCAGTCGAATCATCAACCCTCCGCGCCCATGTCCTCAAAATTCGCTCCATCGCTGGGTCAGTCTCTTCCTTGATATATTGCAGCCGATCCTCACCGCCAACTTTGACCAACGCATCGAGAAGATCCTGTACCGTGAGTGAGATGCCAGGGAAGTTCAACCAGCGAATATGCGGCGGCAGCGCATCGCTGGGTAGCTTGAGCACGCGCAGCAAGTTCTCGATCAACGTTCCAGGTCCGGATATAACGGCACGGTACCCTCGGTCCTCTATCGGCACGACACATTCCTCGCCATTCATAGGCTCACGGATAATTCCCGAGAGGAACGAGCTAGCTGCTCCTGTCGGCCTCCCAGCTCGCACAGAGACCGTAGGGAACCGCAGTGAGAAGGCATCGATTTCTCCCCGGCGATGCAAATCGTTGATGAAGATCTCCATCATCAGCTTGTGCGTGCCATATACTCCAGCCGGTGTAGGTGTGACTGCATCGGTGATGACATCTGGCAAGGGCGCGCCATATACCGCTTGGCTGGAAGCGAAGATGACCCTCACGCCCTTGTTCGTCTCAGCGAGCTTGAGTAGGAGCGCTTTTGTCGCGTCAAGGTTGACCCTGAGGCTCAATTCCGGATCGGCCTCTGAGCCGGATGACATGATACCGTGAAAGATGAAGACAGCTGCTAGTGGCTGTGATTCTGCGATCAAGCTGGACAAAGAGTGGGCGTCGCTCAGATCGGTTTGGATGGCCTTGGCGCTATCTGCATTGGCAGCATTGGCTGGAACGGACGGAGCAACCACATCGCTGAGCACGAGCCGATATTCCGGGTACTTGTTCAGGAGTGCCGCCGCGAGACGTTGGCCTACGAATCCGGCCGCACCAGTGATCAGGATTGTCTTCTGAGGGGACATGCTGTGTCTTCGTACGTCTCTAATTCTGTAATAGGCGTGGCTAGGAAATTGGACGACGTTGTTGGTGAGGTTGGCTTCCAGTATTAAGGAGTGGAGTTACCTTGAAGGAAATATGTAGTTGACAAGCTCAATGATGGTTTACGATGCGGGGTTGGCTTCCGAGGTTGAATTGCGCCACGGATTCGGGTCCGGGTTTGCTCACAGCGAGCAAGGCGATCGGCACGTCAAGTCAGGTAAGCATCCACATAGCACTCGGGTAGGGATTCACAAATAATGCTCAAAGACATATGTATTGTTTCTCATGTTGTCAATAGACCCTCACAAGCCCACATAATTATGGCATAAACAAGATATCATCCCCGCCTCCTGCGGACTAGGTTGATACCTAGGCAAAGCAGCCATTGAATTGCTTTCATCTTAAAATTGAATGCTATTTGTTCCCATCGTCATCACGAGGGTCCGGACTGTAGCACATTCGTGCAAATACTACCTAGGTATCAGCATCATTCCATATCCTTCGTGCCCGTGGACGTTCCCGGGGAATCGGGATTTAGGCTAAGATAGCAGAGGATGGACGCACTCAAATCAGAGCACATCGTGGCGGAACCAAATAAAACGCCTGTTGATATACAGATCACTCTTTCAGGAACCATAAGGGAATGATCCATTACAAATTTTGTGGATCGTGACTTGACAGTGAAAGTTTTACGGCTCGTCCATTCCAATCTCGGAAGCTCATGTGCGGCGCCCTACCTACAGATTGTTGTCACTAATAACATGTAGGAAGGTATTATGGACGGTGTGAGATCTGGCTGCTTTAGCAAAGGAGGACCGTCCCAAATCGTTCTGGACATAGCTACAACATTGATTATCGACGAAGACCCACACGCTTCCTTAGTCCCACACGCTTTCAAAGGCAAACATATTTTTTTAATGTGGGATTCCCTTTCTACTCTGTCAGTCAGACATGAGGGGCAGAAAGAGGCCAGGTATGTCAACAGGCTCGTTATCCAGAAGATTAATTACTTGTGCTTTACGTGCAAGCCGACATCAGGAAAGCATTACTAGGACCGCATGCCACCTGGGCACTCACTCTGCAGCCAACGACTACACAAAAGACACATACGCGAGTAAGACATGGTAACTATCGTTCAGTCGTCGCTCCAAGTTCATGAGACCTTCCGGCGTGTTGATAGTATGCACCTTGAGGTGCCACAATATGATACAGCCCTGAGAGATTCGTTTGCGTGGCATTCAAAGCGAAAACTCTATAATTCACAACTACTCACGACGAATTAATTGGAAGCCAGATTGCCAAACTCACGCTCGAGCCACTCTCATCTTATTTGAGGACCTGCGGTATCCCAATCATTGAATTACTGTGGATACAGATCGCGTCCCTAGGCTGTGCACTATAAGCTTTTGTTAATGATCCAGAAGGCTACAGAACTAACTAGCGACGGACTTGGGCCTGGTTGAAAATGTTCAGTGTCTTCGGTACGGATCTGATCTCGACAGATCATGCATACCACCGTCTCTGTTTGGGTTGTGTGGTACTCACTGGCGCACTGGCCTTCCCGCTCGGTTTCGTTGCCAAACCAAGGGGGTGATGTACGTAAAAGTTGGTTTGCATGGAAGGCGAACCGCCCGATTGCTACAGACGGTACAGAAGTACCAAGCCGGCACATAGAGTAATACTTCCATTCCAACCGTTGAGCGACGCCAAGATCGAAATCCGGCTGTCACAGCTGCCTGAGACAGCGGTCTTGCTTGCCTTCCATCTCAGAGCCGCCGAGCGAAAAAGGTAAGGTTTCGGATGCAGAATATCAGTCCATACGGCCACAGGAGATCACACGTCGATTTGCGGACAATGCATCTGGAAGGGGCTGCAAATGCAACGAGGACCGTCCTCAGAATTGCTGCGCAAGGGCCATGCAGCGTGCCCAGGTACTGTCACAGAACATCGGCTTACCTTTGAAGGTAGTATCGTCCGCTGTCTGCCTCCTTCGGCTTGTACTCATTGAAGTAGTCTGGGCTCCGCTCTTCATCTGTTGCGAACTCCGAGTCTCGACCTGTCAAAGAAAAAAATCATCTCGGGAATGTTTGTGTTCTTGTGTGTGGAAACGCAACTATGGTTCAGATAATTTGCTCCATCGGGCGATTGGCCCTCTTAGTGTCTGTCTTGGACACCGCCATGGAGGTAGGAGGGATGCAAGTTAGACAGAATCCAGGCTTCATCACCGATCTGCCGACGGTGGTCTCGAGCAGTGCCGCTGTCAACACTCCAACAGTTTCTTCGGCAGATCCAGCACAGCTGTCCACGACCTCTAGTCCTCCCGAGCAACAGACCTCCGCCTCTAGTCTGATACCTTCCACGTCACTGCCACCATCACAGACAGCAACAAGTAGAACATCAGCGGCGCCGACTACTGCATCAGTAATAATATCACCATCGACGTCAGCATCGGCAACAATATCGATACCAGGCATAGCAGAAGCAAATGCGGTTAATGCGGTACAAGGACCATTCTTCGGAGGCATACCAGCAAACAACCTTGATGTTACAGTCACCAGCGTATTCCTCGTCCTCTTTCTGATAGTGGCGATATTTCATACGGTCTTTTACCGGTCCAGGCAAACAACAAAGGATGCGATCTCTGGACTGGCTGTGCTCTTCTGTGTCGTGCGTGTCATTTCTTGCGCAGTGCGCGATATCTGGGCGATCACGACCTTATCGACCGGCGCAATATTCCTAGCCTTGATATCGGAGAACGCTGGGTGAGTCTTGTGCACTCATCAGGTCATCAGTGGTAGCCAAGTCTAACAAAAAGTTCTTTGGCAGCACCATCATTCTATCCTTTTTAAACTTTCACTTGGCAAAACGCTTGACTGATTCTCTGTACATACGCCCATCCTTCGCGGGAAGGGTCGTTGAATCTCTCACCACAGCCAGCCTGATCGCCATTCATGCTGTCATTTTCCTGTCGAACGGGATTGGCACTGCACTGTTCGAGTTCGTGCGCTCGAGCGGCAATACTGCGAGAACAGCTGTGGTGTTAGTTCAGTTCAGCGCAGCTTTTCTCTTGATTACCAGCCTTACTCCCTTGGCTGCAGTCCTACTCGTTAGGCCACTGGCCGGACAGCCACGAACACCCCCTCTGACGGCCAAACTGGTCGTACTCTTCGTGGGAGCGGGAATTCTCACCTTTGCCAGCCATGTAGTGAGACTGGCATCGACTTGCTTCATATGGCGACTCAGTAGCCCAGGATCTGACGCCATTTTGTCCAAATCAGTATACTACGCCACAGGAATCGGGCTCGAATTCCTGACTATTGCTTTTTACACCTTCATGAGGATCGATCTGATCTTCGGCCCCGTACCGTCATTGATCTCGAGTACACCGTCGACGAGATCAACATCTCAGGCGACAGTCTGGCCATCGTCCGCCGCTCCTCTTTGCCACAGCTCAATGGCGGAGAGGGCCGAAGTCCGAGACGAAACAACGAGCAACAACAACTCTACCCGTGTGTTCGGATCTCCTGACTACGCATTTTTGAAGAAAGGCGGGACCGGCAATTTGCTAGGGGAAGATACGATTGATGGCTCACAGCATGGCATGGTCATTGCAGTTCATCGGACCTTCTCAGTCTGGTCGCAGAGCGCCACTTTTCTAGCAGATCCAAATCGCAGATAGATCTGCAAACAATACAACGATGGCTACAACAAGAGACCGCATGAGGTCTATGCTTCTCCTCGTGCGTTCCCAGATGGACATCCAGTGCTTGAAGACATGGTCCTCGCTCGGTTATTCTCAAACGTCTCGTGTGAGGTCCATCCCCTCCTTCATCCCAAAGCAGCCAATCTTGTCGACGCTGCAAAAGCGCATGCAGGCAGATTGCGCTCAGATCTAGGTAACAGCCATAAGGTTGGCGTGTTCGAAATGTTATGTTGTACCATGTATCAGTTGAAGCTGCCCGCCTTCTGATTCCTCTATTTCCCGGTTTTTCTCAGTGCTTCATTCTAGATCACCGTCACATCGTCTATGAGCTTAAATGCCGAGATTAGCCATGATCCAAGCGTTGTCTTGGATCGGGTTTCTCCTGCAAAGCATAATGTCTCGTACCACCTAGATTTGACCCGTTTTTAGCGTCGCGGTAATTACCATGGTATTGTACATGCACCTCTGTCACCTGTTCCAAGGTTTGATTCCCGCGGCTTGGGCATTTTAGTAGCCCGACCTTCGGCCCGAGTCCGACCTCCTGGGCTGCGTGTCCATTAGGCCACCAAATCGGCGTTCTTGATTAAAGCGAACTTCATGCCCGCCCTCATCATAATGCACAGTAGTCACAGACATCCTGTCCCTGTGTCACAAAGATATCGATTGATCTATGATCCGTAGTACGGTATTGCCACCATAGGGAATTGTTGTTCGGATCCATCCGAACAGCTCCCAGCCTGATCGAGCAGGGTTGTGAGTATGATTGTACCGGATGATCAGCATTGTGACAGGCGCGGAGTGCAGTTCATGACCTTACAAATTCGCTAATCAAACGCCAAGCACGTCAGGGTGTGTTCCCTTTTGGGAACGTGCGAAACAAAAGTCAGTGGGCGAGTCCTCGAGATAATGTTTCGAGGACCCTGGTTTGGAACTGCCCGGACTCATCATAGATGGTGAGCATGTACACCGACAGAAGATACTCAAGAAGCACTTACAGATGAGCTACTTCGCAAACCTGTCCAAGCCAGAGCCCTGTAAACATATTTTAGCTCTTACCAGCTTCAGGCAGCTCAGGTGGCACAGTTAACATTGATCACTTTGAGTGCAGCTGTCAATCAATACTTGCAGCCGTATCATACAGAATTTGCAATCCACAATGCGATTCCCTTAGAGTTTCCCGTTTTGAAAGTACCAAGTATTCCAGGCCCCACAGATCATGTTTATCTGCTCATAGGCTGTTCTAAGGGTTGTGATGATGTGTCTGCTGCTTAGCCAGCTGACGAGAAGTCTTCTCTGCTTATGAAAAAAAGTCGCATCAGCGATATTGGCCACTCCTCCGATTTGTTTGATTCCCTTCCTATCAATCTTACCGAGTCGTATATGATAACAGTTCGCATATTGGCCAGGCGCAAGCCAGGAGTCCCCGCTGCGAAAAACTCAGGACTATTAAACTATATGCGCAAACAATTCTGGACTTCTGCGAGGCTCACAACGCCAGATGCGCAGCGCCAAGGTCCAGGCCGAGCTGGGTGGATAAAAATGTAGCCTTGCCGGTAGCCTCGCTTGTAGCCTTGTGTAAGTCGACGTTTGCCAAGCTACCAAGCAGACTTGGCTCCCGCATAATTGCTTGAGTCAACGACAAGTGAAAGTATACACAGTAGACAACCAGTCCATCAAGCAATTACCTTCACCTGCAAAGCACTGTGCCGTATCCCCACAGGAGCTCCTGTCTTTACTCCTAACCCTTGCGATGCAATTCACTTGTCAGAATTGTCAGGATTGTCAGGATTCAAAGTTTGTGTCCGCCTCGTTTGAAAGCAATTGTACTTGGGTGCTGAGTTTGCCTCAAAAAGTATCTTGCTAAGACTGCGCAGCCTCTCAACCCTCTTTGACAAAGCATTTGGCATTATTTATTAATAATTCCAGGCATTGTGCATCACACTCAAGTTGTGACCTTTTGTCTCACGTAATTTCGCATATCATGCAGGGTTCATTTTGGTCAAAGCCAACTTTCTCCACCAACCTCGGTGATACTTCGGTTCCGCTCTGGGTAAGAGTTTTCCCCACGCACATGCACTCCTGCACCCCAGAAAATGTTGAGAATAAATCACCGTCAACTTTCCAGAGCTTCGGGTCACGGCAGGGTATGCATTCAGCAATACGTGGATCTCTGTGCGCTGCAGTGTTCCCCCGCCTCTTCTGTCTGAAGCAGGTCCGGGAACAACACATGCCTTGGCGGCTTATTGTTGTCCGCACGCAAGAAGGAGGCGACGATCACCTGGAGTCATGTTCCCTTCAAGGACACGCGGCGGGTAAACAATGAGGCTTGTCAGGGCCCGGATCGACCGGCCAAAAGTGTTTCGACAAACAAATTCTCGCACAAACAGGCACACTCTCGTCTGATGTGTGTAAGGCCGAAGCGCGACGCTCTGTTGTTCACCACCGCGAATGGCCCGGCTCCGTGAAAGTTGACTCACGAAGGTAGGATTCGCGTTGGATATATACTGGTGCCCATTCGCCGCCCCGGTTGAATGTTTCCACACCCAAGGGGGAAAGCAATCTGAGTCTGGGGAGTCCGGGGAAGAATGCTACCCCGGACACCAATTCCGGATCTTGTGGATCACCATCGTCATGTACATGGCCACCTCGCAGCCTCACCTCCTTCCCCAGATCCAGAGTCTGGGGTTTGGGCAGTCCAAGCAGCTCAAGACGGGCTTCGCGGCGAAGGTTTGTGGGGTCGCCTGGTCGCGAGCAATTCCCGCACACCAGACCCACTACGCTGAGCTGGACATGAAAAACACATTGCTTTTAGGGGCTCCGATTCCCGTTTTTAACCTTCGACCTTGGGTTTTTCTCCGTTCATACCTCGTGCAAAGTCTGTCCTTGATCTCTGCACTCACCCTACGACCACCGCCCCTCTAGCTGTTCCAACCAGCAGCCATGGGTCTCCTTACTCTCGTCGAGGACCGACCGACGCCTCCTTCTGTCTACAACTGGCGGGTCTACGTCCTCGCCTGCGTCGCATCATGTGGCTCCAACATGATCGGGTACACTAGTGCCTTTATCGGTACCACTCTGACGTTGACGTCCTTCCGAAACGAATTCGGCCTCTCGAACATGAGCAAGGCCGAAACCAATTTGATCAGTGAGAACATTGTGTCACTCTTCATCGCTGGCGCCTTCTTCGGCGCTCTGGCCACATACTTTCTGAGTCACTGGATCGGACGCAAAACTTGCTTGGCTGTTGCATCGGCCTTGTTTACGCTGGGTGCTGCTTTGCAGTGTGCTGCGAGCTCATCGACCGGACTGGGGATACTTTATGCTGGCCGAGTGCTGTCAGGACTGGGGACCGGTATTGCGTCGAACATCATTCCCGTCTACCTCGCTGAGTTGGCACCGCCTGCGATTCGAGGCCGTCTCGTGGGTCTCTACGAGCTCGGATGGCAAATTGGTGGTCTGCTGGGTTTCTGGATCAACGTGAGTCACAAGAATTTTTCAAGGGCTCCTCTCGGAGTGGGGCCAGTACTCGATCAAATGTGCGGATGGCTAACTATGACCAAAAGTACGGAGTCGAAGCGCATATGGGAGATACCCACGAGCAATGGCTCATTCCTTTCGCCATCCAGCTGATTCCATCGGGCCTCCTTTTCGCTGGTAGCTTGTGGATCCGAGAGTCTCCGCGATGGTTGTTCTTCCACAATCAGCGCAAGAAGGCTCTAGAGAATCTTTGTTGGGTTCGCCAGCTCGACGCCGATGATATCTATATCGTAGAGGAGATGACGGCTATTGATGCTGCTGTTGAGTCTCAGGCGGCCATAGTTGGTACTGGACTATGGCAGCCATTCTCAGCTCTAGCCAAAAGCCCTACCATGCAGTATCGACTCTTTTTGGGCTGCATGCTGTTCTTCTGGCAGAATGGATCCGGTATCAATGCGATTAACTACTACTCGCCCACAATCTTCTCCGTAAGTCGATTACCTGCTGAGATTATGCGCGATCAAACAACCCAAAACCCCTCTGAACAGATGCTAACGTTATGTTCAGAGTCTTGGTGTTCAGTCAGACACGGTCCTGTTGCTGACTGGTCTTTTTGGCGTCGTGAAGGCCATCATGACTTTCGTGTGGCTCTTGTTCCTGGTTGACCAGCTCGGTCGACGAAAGTTGCTGCTCATCGGTGCTATCACTGGCTCGATCTGCATGTGGGTCATTGGCGCATACATCTTCGTTGTCGACCCTGCAGATCACCCAACGGACCACTTGGAGAGCAGCGGTATCGCCGCCATTTTCTTCTTTTACCTTTGGACCGCAGTCTATACTCCAACCTGGAACGGCACGCCTTGGGTTATCAACTCTGTACGTGCCCAACTTCTTTAATTTCATGCAGTGTAACTCTCGCTAACGTGCCAATTACAGGAATTTTTCGACCCCAATTTTCGATCTCTGGCTCAAGCAGCCACCACGAGCAGCAACTGGCTTTGCAACTTCTTGGTGTCCAGATTCACGGAGCAGATGTTTGCGGCCTGGGGCTACGGCGTGTACTTCTTCTTCGCGTCGCTCTCCTTCCTGGCCTTCTTCTTCGCCTTCTTCCTTATCCCCGAGACAAGCGGTGTCCCGTTGGAGAAGATGGAGCGGTTGTTCGAGATCAAGCCAATTTGGCGAGCGAACGCCACGCTGAAGGCACAGTTGCTCCAGGAGGAGACGCACTTCCGGTCCGACATCAAGAGCCAGACCGTGCACCAGGAGAACAAGACAGACTCAGGCGGCGAAACAAGCGAGGCGGACGCCTGAGATCAGGGGTAGTGGATGTGGGGTTGAAAAGAATCCGCACAGCGATTTAGACAAGCGCATAGAATATACTGCCTTTGACTCAAGCTTCGTCGTGGTTGTTCAGTCCAGCCAACGTTGGGCTAATTTCTTGCGTAGCAGTTGTGCATCCTTATGCGAAACCAATACCGTAAACTCTGGAGACGATGTACTAATACCTCAAATCCTCAGCCGGCTCCAAATACCATCTGAGCTAAGAGGGACGCGCGACGACGCAAAGATGCGAATTGCATTTCATTGTGCCAGCCTCTGGGAAACGGAATGATTTAGACACCAGCGAGTCACGGGTTGGGCTTCCAAAAGCCCAAGACGACGTTGTGTAAGCCGTCTATTTCAACGCCACACATTTCCAAGTGACCAGTGCCTCTTTTGAACGCCGGCCCGTATGCTTCTCCTGTCGACAAGTCCGCATGAATTCAACACAATGCGAAATCTGACTCTGAAATAAGTCTCCATATTTGGAGCGCATTGCGATTACAAAGTTGTTCCGGACGGCGCGCCCTTGCAAGCAGACACATCGTTAGCGATCTTCTCGACCTCACCATTGACAATCCGCAACCTCCGACTCAAAATCTTTATAAACACCGCCAAATCACTCTTACGAGAACGATGACACTTCGAGTCTCATCGAGGCTTTTCCCCTCGAAAAAGTAAGTACCACTCCCCTCAAATTGAAACCGGCAATATTCGTCGCCCACCTCTTCGCAATTTCCAGGTTCATAGCCACGCGGTCGAGTGTCAGGCGTAGGCTCTTGTGCACCGTCTCTCCAAAGCGGGCGCGATTGGAACCTGCGTACATGCCCGCCCGTGTACGGCGCGTCGTCGCCGACCTCGCCGACGTGTCACTCTGCGTAGACGGTACGCCCGAGGTTGTTGTGGATTTAGATGATCGGCCACTCTTTGGTGAGCGCGCACTCGCTCTCAAAAAGAGGCCTTTTATTATGCGCTCCTGGAAGCTCGCGCGGTCGCCGCGTGAGACCCGCTGGCCTGGCTTGAGCTGGACCAAGGAACCACTGCGCCTGGGTTTGCCCCAAAGCCGGCCGCATTGCGCTGCACTCCTGCCTACACAGTGCTGCATCCAAGTCACACCAGCGAAATTTGGCCAGCGATTGAGTAGCGAGGTGATATAACAACAAGAACGACGACGAGGACGACGACGACAAAACACAACCCCGACCAGACGTTTGGACGCTCTCGATGGAGGTCGGAGCAAGAACAGGATATTGGGATGTCGCCAACCCTAACCCCGGGTGAGTTTGCAGGGAGCCCCATCATTTCCTCAGGGGGGGGGGGGGCGTTGCAGACATCTCTATTTTGTATCGCAGTCTTACTGCAGAACCTGATCTGGATGGTAAAAGGTATTATGCTGAATTCCATTTTTCATGACCCAGGCTCAAAATTCATGAGTGCAAGCCGGGCCCAACGAAGCGACGAGAGAGATGACGAACTGAGCGGACGCCCCACTGCAGATGGCCGGCGCCGGCTTGTCTCCGATGGAAGCTCAAAAAGGCGGCATTGTCTTATCAATCGTCGACATTCTCCGGCGCTATATTACCAACCACAAGCCATGTCTTACCTAGCACTGCAGTGCTGAATCATCCTGCAGCTATGCTCGCGCCCACGTCGCAGTAATTAGAGTTGCGAACTCCGCGCCACGGCGCAGGATCACTTTCTCTGCCCAATTGCTCTCTGCGCTCCTCTGCGCTCCTCTGCTCGAGCTTGCATCTCGTCCG
Source organism: Plenodomus libanotidis (assembly GCA_022609195.1). Lineage (NCBI taxonomy): Eukaryota > Fungi > Ascomycota > Dothideomycetes > Pleosporales > Leptosphaeriaceae > Plenodomus > Plenodomus libanotidis. Next base: position 108,292 of record JAGKQA010000058.1, read on the forward strand.
GTAAATCCACCATGAGCATCAAAGACGACGGCGATGGCCTCGCACGGGCTGGTGTCAAAGAGCAGCGGGTCGGCGATGACTCAGGCCTGGCTACCTCGGCGTCGTGCTCAATCCGCAGCAACGCCGTGGCCGACGACGACAGCCTCATGGACGATCGGCCGGAGGTGGGGCTGGACAAGCGCATCGTCCGCAAGATCGATCTCCGGCTGTGCACCATCGCCGGGCTGCTATGCGCGCTGGACCTCATTGACAGCGGCATCATGAGCTCCGCCTCGGCCACGTCCATGCCCACGGACCTGGGCCTGGTGGGCGACCGCTACTCGACCGCCATCTGGATCGTCACCGTGGCGCAGGTCATCTTCAAACTGCCGGCGACGATTGCTATGCGCTTTGTTGGGCCGCCGATCTTCTTCACGTGCACGACGGTGCTGTTTGGGCTTATTACGCTGTGCATGGCGTATGTGTCAGACTGGAGGCAAATGATCGGGTTGAGGTTCTTGATGGGGCTGGCCATGTCTGGTATTTATCCCGGGCTGGCTTATTTGATCTCCACGTGGTAAGCTGACATTGTCGCTCCAAGATCACGAGTTCGTCATGCTAATTCAACTTTTACAAGGTACACACGCAAACAGCAACAGCTGCGGTTCGCATACCTCCAGTCCGGCCAGGTCATCGTAGTCGCCACAGGTAGCATCGTGAACTACGGCCTCGACTTCCTGGACCACTCCCACGGGCTCCGCGGCTGGCAATGGATGTTCGTCGTGCAAGGTGCCATCACCATGTTCCTCGGCGTGGTCACCTACCTCTGGATCCCGCACTTCCCTGAAGATGCCGCCAAAACCCGCTACTTCCTCACCCCAGACGAGACCGACCAAGTCCTCGCCACCATCAACAGCGACCGCAAAGACGCCGGCCCGCCCGAACCCTTCACTACCACCGCAATCCTCACGCCTTTCCTCGACGCCAAGCTCTACGCCTTCAGCCTGCTCTTCTTCCTGCAGAACGTCGTCTCCACCGCGCTGTCGTACTTCATCCCCACCATCCTTCTTGGCATGGGATTCACGTCCGCGGACTCGATCTTGCTCTACGCGCCGCCGTACTACTACGCAGTCATCCCCGTGATTCTCACTTCGTTGTTCGCCGATCGCCTCGCTCTGCGCGGGCCCGTTATCGTCTTCAACGCGCTGTGTCTTATCGCCGGAATGGCCATGCTCGGCTTTCCGACAAATGTCGCGGTGCGCTATGCTGGTGTGCTTGTGGCTACCGGCGCGTACGTGAGTAATTGGGCTGCGATGAACGCGTGGCAGATGAACAACATTACGGGTCAGTGGAAAAGGGCTACGGTCGCTGCCGCTGTGAGTGGGTGCAATGCGCTGGGTGGGATTGCTGGCTCGTATATCTTCAGGACGACGGAGGCGCCTTGGTATCCCACGGCAATCTGGGTCAGCATTGGCTCGCACATCCTGATTATTGGGGTTGTGTTAGTGTGTGGTTTGTTTTTTTGGAGGGCAAATCGCCGCGCGAAGGATGGCAAAGGTGTGATTGAGGGTGTGGAGGGCTTCCGATACATATATTGAGCTACCCGTTGTAAATAGTTTTTTCGAACAGGACGAATGGCAGCCTTTGGGCTCGAGCCTATCACCTCGCAAAGGAAACTTTGTGCCTGATTCTGGTCACTGTCGCCAGCCGCGCTTGGTTCGCTTCATATCCTGAATTCTGTAAGTTTGCTGATCCTGCTAAGCTTTGTCGGCGATGGCTCTGATGTTCGTAGGACCATTGCGTGATAGGTAAGCAATCTTTCCCGTGCTCAAACTTCCAGGTTTTATCTTGACAACAAAGACGGACACCGAAGTGGCAGATCTTATGCGCGACCGCACTTTGAGCCGCCGGCGGTTCTTGCTTATGTATTTTTCGTCTCGCAGATCTCAGACTCCCGTTCCTGTACCAAATCCAACAACCGCTTGGACGGGGATTCTACCAGGTCCCAACTTTTCACTAACTGTTGCAGAACATACAGGTTACTCCAGAGTGATCTGTGGTGTGTGAGCCTCTTCGCGACCTGAACAGCAAGATCAAATGGATCTTTGTCGTAATCAGGCTTGATGGGCTCGCCCTCCTTCCAACCGATCATTGATAGAACTCCATAGACATGATCCCTAGGATCTTGACACAGCCATTCGTTGACTGCTCCTAGAACTTTGTCCAAAGGTAGTAGCGGATGCTGCGTGGCCGCCTTGTCAAGCAATATTGCGACAGTAGCCACGTGGTTGTACAACGGCATTTCTTGAAAATCTTGATGCGGGCTCTCAAGACCGAGCCTTCGTTTACAATAATGAATTGCAAAACGAGCAAAGTGAAACCATGTCCAGAGCCAGAAAATTGGAATGCTGTCGTCCCCGCAAATTATTACATGAACATCCCTGCCGAGGCATAGTTCTTGGAAAATCCAGACGCGGCTGAAATAGCCCCGTTCTAGCAAGCGCGCAAGGGCTCTGTGTGTTTTGGCAAAGGTTGATCAGCGATACTTCATTCTCCAGAGTATCAGGCGAGGATAGAAGCGCATCGAAATCCATTGAATCTCACCTCCTGCAAGGATACTCCAGTGATTCAGTGCAGGATGAAGCCACTCAATCTGTCGCTTATCCTTCTCCAGGGCTTTCTTCAAGAGCTCGCTTCCATCCGCATACGGTCCGACACAAGCGAGTACCTGTACAGCCGTTCTGTAGATTTCGCCCATCTTGGACACTTGCGCGTTCTTCTCGTCCTTGTCAATCTGATTGATACAGATGGCATCAATCCAGACATGGCTCCCCTAGCCGTATTGGCTAGCCTGTCTTAGGACATACGCGGAGTTGTGGCGGACATTCGCTTGCCGTCTGTTGAGGAGAATCGGGACGACCGATGTCACGTTACCCCATGTGTACGAAATCGCTCAGAACTCAGTGACTTCAGAGAATTTTCAGGTCGTCAGCTCGCAGTGGACTGGAATAGGTAGCATATCGTCGTCGCTGAGAATCTTGAGAAGCCGAATACATGTATCTGGATCGGGAAGAGGGTTATGTCTGAAGGCAGGAATGTCATTGGAAGACGCCATTGTTGATAGATAATCGGTGAATCGTCGTGAGTAAGAGGCATCGAAGAATGAACATGGACGATGAAATGGGCACACCAATGAATGGAATTCAGAGCGATGGCATATAAAAATTGTTGTTCAGGCCCAGAAAGTGCGAGCAGAGCCGACGGCGCAGGCAGGAAAAGGAGAGAAGAAAAAGAATTTAAAACAAGATGAGGTGACATACCAACCAACTAGTCTAAGCAAATCTATAAACGGATAAAAGTGGGCGGCCCCGTAAAAATTGCTAACACTATGCCCGTTGGGATTTTTTTTTAACCAGTCTTAGAGAGAACGGATATCGCTTTAGTATAAGCATACCATGCAGCCGCGATGAACTTTCACTTAGATTTCTCTATCGAATGGTTTATGACCCCCATCCGAGGCTGTATGCAGATTAGTGCCCAAATGGACAAAATGTTGGGGGCCTAGTCAGGTCCACACTTATCATGAATTTGTTCAGACTGGTCGGGAAGCTACAGGAGTCCTGGGACTGTGGCACGCGTATGGTGCCCACACAGCCAGCCAGCCAAATCGTCTCGGAGCCAATCGCAACCGTGCATGCCACGAAATGCTGGAAGACTATACGAGCACTTGCAAAGCATCTCGCACTTTCCCGATACATGGCAATCATGATGTTCAATGTAACATGTAAATGTACCCATCAGGTGCAAAGCAAAGGAATCATGCAGGTCAGCAGTATTTCACAAGGGAGGTCATGAAAGTCTATGTTCAATAAGTGTGTTCCCGTTTAACCCTGAACAGTACTTCCAGCCTAGCTTCTCCGCGCAATATCACAATGGCCGTGTTGTAACATAGTTGAGCTCCGCGAAAAACCCGCCATACCGCTCGCCAGCAATGTCAGCGTTCTCGACCGCCTCCCTGATCTGGCTGTTCTCGTCCTTGGATATGTGAACCATTAAAGCACCCAAATTCTCATCAAAATTCTGGATTCTCGTCGTGCCTGGGATCGGAATAATATCATCGCCTTGGTGCATCAGCCACGCCAAGGTCAGCTGCCCGGCCGTGCATCCCTTCTTGTCCGCAAGCGTTTTGATAGTCTCCACTAATTCGAGGTTTTTGTGGAAAACCTCCTCCGAGAACCGCGGCATGCCCAGTCGGGAATCTGTCTCCTCGAAATCATCGCGGGAGCGGTACTTGCCAGTCAGAAACCCTCTGCCGAGCGGGGAGTATGCGACTGTGGTGACACCCAACTCGCGACATGCGCGCAGGAGGTCGATCTCCTTGGACTCGATGTCCATCGAGAAAGGTGAATATTCAACCTGCACGGCATCGATGTGCACGATCTTGCACGCCCGACGAAGAGAATCTGCGCTGCATTCGCTAAGGCCGATATATTTAATCTTGCCCGCGTCTTGGACCTTTTTCATCTCGGTGACGGTTGTTTCGATAGGCTGACTTTCATTGAGCCGGTGGCAGTAGTAGAGATCGACGAACGGTAAGCCTAAACGCTTCAGAGACCTGTTGATGGCCTCCTGAATATATTCTGGCTCGTTATGGATGCTCTGGGCACCTGTGTCCGAGTCCACATGGAAGGCGAACTTAGTAGCGAGAAAAATGTTCTCGCGCTTTTCCGGATTTTGCTTGAACCACGCACCCAAAATGTCTTCATTGTCCATGTATACTGACAAAAGCAAAGATTATCAGCTCGAGATCTGGGCCTGGGGAGGGAAGATAGATGAAGATTTGTGCTCGTACCATCCGCTGAATCCCAATGCAGACAACCAGACTCGTAAACGTGGTCTAGCAGAGCCAGTCGCTCCTCATCTGGCTTCGGTGGGCCATAGAAAGCAGACAACCCCATACAACCAAAGCCAAGAGCCGTCACCTCGGGGCCATTCTTCCCTAGCTTGCGGGTCGGCAGTTGAGGGGTCATATTTAATCAGTCTCACAAGATACTGTCGCACGTCGCCGTAAAGATCTTTCAGAATCACAATTAACTATTCTCTCAGTGATGTCAAAGGATAGACTCGTTCGGCCGGGCGGACTGCATTTATACGCACTCACATGCTTGCAAGTAATGGCTCTTCCCGCGAAACGCCACTAAGGGCCATAGCATGTAATGTTTCGGACTTAGGACATAGTGCATACTAGGTACGGTCTTAAGTATTTCATACTGCAGCAGGAGTCTAAGCTCAAATGCAATCAATCAGGCAGTCGGATTTAGTAAAAAGACTTTTGAGTTAGGGTCAGAGCTGTGTCTGTTTACTAAATCCCACCGCCTGTCAAGACTCAGCCACCTCGGACTTAGGCTTACATACGCATACCTTCCATGTATATGTACACAAGCCACATTTAATATTCGTAATAACATATAGGGAATAGACCTGTGTTGCGCCCTTTGACCCAAAGCCTGCACAAGCCATACGAGCTGGATCGCTCGGGCACATTCCGATTTGGATCAGGCTCCAGGGCTGCTGACCGCACTCTTGGTCAACTCTCATCGAGATCTAGACTTGGTGCGAAGGAATTACACTCAGGTCAAGGCTTTGGCTGTTCAACAACGGGACAGATGGGTCAGTGATGATATGGAGTACTTTGCTCAGGTGTTCAATATCAACATTGTTTACAAGCGCTAGTCCCGATTCGGCACTCACATACACAGTAGATACGTGTCTTCGAGTAATGGCCGGCGCCAATCCATTAGCCAGATCCTGACCCTAAAATTGTGGTGTTCTTCTACTGGTCAGTAGTTAATCCATACCCACAAGCCATAAATAGATAGTCATTAGATATAGCAAGCCTACTTGCTAGCACATACCCAGGTGCACGCTATTTTGATGAAATTCGACTTTCCAAGGTTTTTGCATGGCAGCCCTCGAGGTTGGTGGCTGGATTCTGCACCGTACCTGAGTTGTGACTGGGTCTTTGTATCATTATGTAACTGTTCCCCATTCACCAGGGGAACTAGTTAGCGTTGAACTATTAACTTAGCCAGCCGGCACGTGCTTTTCATGTTTGCTTGACAAATACCTGCTACTACCATGCCACACTCGCACAGTACGATATTAATTGAACAACTACTGTAGCAAGTCTTGGCCGTCAGATTCCGTGGTCTTGCCATCTGAAAAATAAACACAAATGCCCGTTCGAGATGACATCTAAAATCAGCCTTTGGAAAGGAACGCGTGGACTGCTACGATATGAACCCACTGCTGGGATTTCGCCTGCTCATTGAGTGGCCTTTATGTACTATAGTTGCGTACCTTTTTTTTTGCACCCCTGTCAGGTATCTGGTCTATACACTACAACCCACCCACTATGCAAATCTTGCCTAGTTAGGCCCAGACAAACAACATTCGAATACTGATGCGTTTGCAGAGCAATTTTTTTTTTATATACAACACAATTTAACGGTTACGATGGGCGTGTAAAAGGCATTTGTACGAAGCAGCTCACTGAGCAACAACACACTGAAATCCGCACTCTTTTCTTTACTGGAGGGCGTATAAAAGAACAAATCTTTGACCGCCTCAAACTCGCTGATCACAAAGTCAGCCACGGGCAAATTCGGCACGCTGTCTCGACTGCTACAGTCCACCACCATAACCAGGGTAAAAAGGCTAGGCTCAACGAGGAGGCTTTTAAACAGCTTCATGACTACGCCACACGAACGAGAGAAGGTCGCCGTACTTTCTGAGAACAACTAGCCGCGCCGTGTACAAGTATTAACGGCTTTGCTATTGGCTGGGTTGCTATTAGGAACCTGTTTTATCGAAACGGCTATCGACGATATAGCGCTCGTTGTAAACCTCCTAATTCAGAGATAAATTAAGAGAAAAGACTATGACAGGCATGTAACTATAAATACTGGACGATCGAGATGTGGCGTTTTGTCCTCTGGTCTGACGACACCAGGGTAATAGGAGGGACATACCGCAAGATATATGTTATACGCTGAAGGGGTAAGGAATACGAAGATACTTATATAGTGGAGAAGTATTAAAAGAAGTCTAGCTGGATATTCTGGGGCAGCTTTTGCGGTGTGGCTATCGATAATGCACGCACTATATCGCTGAAAAGTCCGGCTTTTTCCCGGGAGAAAGACTAGGGCTATATTAATGAAGAAACATACCGCGCCTATACTATCCCAATTATCGATGGGTGGCTGTAATGGGCTCGCGAGCGTGGGCACGAACTTATGTTCATGTAAGACAGTGCACCGGGTCATAAAGCAGACGGTACAGTTAAGGACCTTCGGGAATGCGGTGTACCAGTTATTGTATGGCCACCGTTCTCTCCAGACCTTAATCCTATCGAAAGCCGTATGGGACTGGATAAAAGATTATATCGAGGAGAAGTACGGTGTAGTTGATAGGCCCTCATACAACAAGCTACGGGATTGGACGAAGGAGGCGCGGGATGCTGTGCCTGAGGAATACCTAGAAGAGCTGATTCACTCGATGCCGCAGCGCTGCAACGATGTGATTGCTGCGGATGGGATGCATATTGATTGGTAAATGCTGTATATAGTGATTCTCGCCAATGGTGTTAAATGTGTGGAATTTGGGTGGGAAACGGCCAAGATTGACATCCCTGTTGAGGGTGGGTGCACGGATCAGTGACCTGACAGGGTGGCTTTATCCACCATGGTACAAATGCATATCACACTCTATGGTAATTATCGAAGCCCGAGGCCGAACACACCCGATAATTCAGGTCAGAGTGACGGAAAGCTTATGTTCATGAGTCAGGCCGCTCCTCGGCTCATGATGTCATGAAATTGTATTCAGCACCACAGGCTCTTGGGGGCGTGTTCAACATACGGTAGAAACAGCGTATGTCAGTGATTTGCAGTTTGCTGGAAGGTCTTCTGGTGTATGTATGGTCATGAGAATTCTTCCCTGCCCTCTCCTCAGCTTTGGGTCATTCTGCTCATACTCTGTCAATATTGACTAGAACTCGGTCAACATGCTCCGATCACTCACACTGCTCTTCTTGGGTCGAGCCGCCGCTGCCGCAACCCTACCATTCTTGCAGCCCTGGAACGCAAGCAGCTGGATCGCTTCCGATGACAGCGCTCGCCCTGGGGGTCTGAGCAAGTCCACCCTGGATGTCCTCGCTCCCGGAGCCTCTGAGAATCCCTTCAGCGAGACCATCGTCAAGTTCTCGGGTACTCTCAACAGCGCCGTTTTTAACGGCAGCGGCTTCGCTTCTCAACGCACGGTAGACGACTGGCCGAGTGTTGATCTGTCCGCCTACTCGGGCCTGATCATAGAGATCCCGTACACAGATGGCAAGACCTACACGCTCAATATCAAGGATACTGTACCCCCACTGCTCAATGGCAGCGAGCAGGCTGGTGTGAGCTGGGAGTACGATTTCCAGATCCCAGCTACAAATGCGTCGGCGGCGGGTGACTGCACGAAGTCTACTGTCCAATTCGCGGACCTGGTACCGACGTACCAGGGAAGCGTGCTGAATGATACGGAGCCCTTGAACTTGACGAGCATCAAGAGAGTGAATTTCATGATCCGCAGGTGAGTGTTGGGCGTGCCACTTTTCGCTTGACTTCCTCCGTCGTAGGCCTGGCCTGGCTTGGGACCTGTACTTTCAACCGCTTACCGATGCCAGCTTCTTTGGTCGGGATGGACAAGATGGGGACTTCGAATTGAGGATCAAATCGGTCCTTGCAACGAATTGATCGACATTGTCTCATGCGAGCGGCTAGGCTTGGCGAGTACGACCTTGAGAACGATTCAGAATTAAGTTGTAAAGCTCAGCGATGGTAGGGATTCGTCCGCCCACTTATGTGCCCAAATCTAGCAAGCCAGGACAAAGTATAGAATGTTATGTTCCAGCGGCGTAACGGCAAAACTCAGATTCGTTTGAACAGTATCAGCATCCTTCTACGTGTACCAAATGGTGTTACTCTGCCCGCAAAGCAAGCGGCCAACCGTTTCCCAGTACCTCTGGCCGTTCTCGGTACTAGCAACAGCATCGCGGGAGCTAGGTCCTACACGCGGCCACCGTGTCTCCGCCGACCAGACCTCCTTGGCCTGCGCCAGACTCTCCGTCTGCTGCACAACGGTGCGGAAGCGCCTCACCGCAGATCAACAGAATTCGCCTTGGTTTTTTGGGGGTAAGGGAAAGATTTGTGGCTGAGGCAGGTCACGGTATTGGCTATACCGCGGTCCTTGGGCAGGGTCCACGCCGCCGATGTATCCATGTGCCCGATGAGCTTGCTGTGCAGCGCATGGTCGCGAATCCAGCTGCACCTCCAGCCAATGTGAAGCTCGATCTTGGCACTCGTGGCGCCTGCGCCGGCGTTGTTGGCGACGCCCTGCGGAGAACTGCGGTACAAGTCCTCGAACCCAACGCTGATGCCGACAATGCGGGCTTGAAAGGGCGCGCCGAGATCACAGGCCGCGCCAAAGAAAGCGTCGACTTCATTCTCGTAGACTGCGCGGCCGACAGATGCGCTCATAGGCCCACGAGGATCCTGGTGTCTGTGTCGATGGCGGCACGGAAGGCGTCAATGCTGGAGGGCGGTGTGATGTACTGGATCGATGTGTACAGACGGGCGGCTGGAAAGCAAGATGTGACAAGTAAAACATTAAGGTAGCCCCCCTGCTTCAACTTGCTGTAGCTACCCGAGAATAAATCGCTGTGATGGTAAAGCGCTTTCCTCCCATATTCTCCTCGGCACTCGGCCGCAGCCCCGACGACATGTGATGTCTCCTTTTCGTTCGATCAATAGCACATTGTAGAACTCGAACATCCCATCATCTCCGAGATACGGAATCTCCCGGTTGCCTCCAGGGTTCGAGGTTGTCTTAAGAGGCTCGAAAAGATTTGGTATCGGGGGATCCCTGCCAACATTGATGATGGGAGACACTTCATCTGCCGATAGAAGATTGCGCAGCTTGGGCCAAAGGGAACCACTTTCCTCCAGTCTTGGTTGGGGATCTTGCGACCTGCCCTTTTGCCAATTCTGTTCGTATTCTGCATCGAGCTCTGTGTATTGCACACTCCCTAGCGATAACGCGATCAATTCCACTGTTGCACCGATGGGTTGACGGCTGTCTAGCATGCGAACGACCCCAGCGAATTTGCCCTCTTGACCACTCAGTATCAGAGACGAGCTCTCACCAATGGTCTCCAAGGAGGTGCTGAAACACGATTCGTAGACAGACACCTTTGGGACAGAGCCAAACATAAAAGCGCTAGACGGAGCGCCGAATCCGGTAGAGGGTGGAGCCCCAAACAAACCACCCCCTAAGGCTGGTTTTGGTGGCTGGCTAACTGATTCTCGGAATCGCACCTGCGCCTCGGGGGGTTCTTGGAATGCGGCTTCCTTAGATCGGACGGTAAAGAAGGCGTTGCTGGTCTGGATGAACAAGAGGGCATCGATTGGTGGGGCCTCTCTAGGCACGGAGCCAAGACGGACGGGGTCTTCCAGGCTCACGCTGCCGTCGCTTCTGACATAGTTGAAGCAAATCGCCTCGTCCTGTTGGACCTGGACTTGCCCAGTTCGCACCTGCTCTGAGGTGACATGGTAGCTAGCCTCAGTTGAGACGACGACGCATTGTGCGGCTTCACGGACTAGCCACGTCCCGGCACGTTGCAGAGCGCTCGGTTGGTCTGCTACCATCGACAGCCCAGACCGTACGCTCCAAGGGTCGATCTCGCACCGCCAGCCAGTCCATGACCAGGACGGGTTGGTGGTCCCGTTTCTGCGCAGGGCGCTTCCACGAGGCTGCCAGAGCAGCGCATGGTTTAGGTAGGCCAGCGGAATGCCCGCTACGAAGCCTTCTGGAAAGGCGGGAGCCAATGTGTTCAGGATGCCGGTAAAGGCGGGAACCACGTCCTGCGGATAAGTCAGGTCGCGAGCGTTGTACGGGCAGACGAGTTCCACGTAAAGGCTGAAGTCTACAGCCATGCTGGGTGTCAGCCTCATATTCAGACTGCGGAGTCCATCTTCTGCTCGATGGGCTTGAAGCGTGGTCTCCGTGAACGGATCGAGGCCGTTACAGTCCCACAAGGCGCACTGACAGTCCCAGAACATATCGTCGTCGAGCAGTATGACTGCTCGCCTGGAGAGGATTTTTTCTTGGTAGGTCCAGCCCCGCGTTCCCCATTTGGAGTTAGACAGTCTGGTGTAATGCTCGTTCATCAAAGCAAGATGGTAAGTTGACCAACTTGAGTCGTTGGTAGCATGCTGCGGGGGAAACCAGGTTTCCCGCTGATCATGGCCGGAGTGCTGCACACGGTCTCCACGGCCATAGAGACTTCCAGATGTCGCCGCAATAATGGTGACATATGCCCCCCAGTAGATTTCGTGCATTCGCTGGACCTGTGTATACGTCTCGTTGTCGTTTTGAAGAAGACAGAGACGGTCTACCCAGATGAACCTTTCATCAAGGCCTTTTGCTAGGCGAATGGCGTCCTGAATGATTGATGGTATCCTGGCGACGTTATAGTCGTTCAAGAAGAAGCCAGGTGTGCAAAATTGCGACAAGGTGTTCCGCTCAAGCAGTAAGGTATTGGCAAGAGAGGGTGCCGGACTTGGCCACACGTAGCTCAAAGCCGTGTATTTATCGGCCATGTAGCCGGGGACCAAACATGCTTCGGTGGTGTCGATAAGCCAATCCGGCATCTGAGAAGGCTGTCGAGGCGCAGCCGGTGGTGCTATGCACCGCTCAGCGTGCCTCGCATTGCAGGCTTGGATCCAGAGCCAGATGTTCTGGTGGTCGAGGATCTGGTCTGAAGACCGCGCTCGGAGGTACATGCTGACCTTTCGCAGATAGCATGGTTTGTCCAAGACTAATCGTGTGATCTACAACATGCCCGTTGACGAGGAAGCGAATTGTAACGCTGCGTGCCGGCTGTGCCCACCCAACCACCGAGTCGACGTTGAGGCGTTGCGGTCTTGTAGTATTCACATGAAGAGTTTGATCTCGTGTAGAAGTTTGGAGTCAGAGATGACAGGTTAAATACTTTATTCTGGCATTTCTGCCAGTGGAGTCAAACCAGATTCGCGTACTTACCAGTAGGTGTATCGAAAGGGCAAATGCTGACATGTCGTCGAATGGACGTTCAGCCTCCCTTCTTCAGTGGTGGCACCCTTGAAGACATTACTCAGGGAATCCTTGTCGAGACTGTGCCACATATCGACGCTAATGTACCAATCTTTAGAATGTGGGACAGCAGAATTGAAAAGAAGGCATATCTGAGTAAATTGAGTGAACCGTCCTTCCCCCGGGCTATCAACTCATACTAGATCCAAGAACGACAGGAGCGCTGCCACCCAGTTGAACAGTCTTCCGTAGATGTCATGCCCTGAGGATTGGACGCTGCCATACATACTACCTGTCCGTGAAGTACAAAAATACCGTTCAGGTATGAGGATGATTGCTTGGTACGAATATGTACTCTGAATTGTTAAGAACGTCTACAGCTGTTGGGGCTTCCAGTCTTGTCCGAAGCCACAAGTGTCATGGTGGGAGGGCTGGTCTGAGGATTCAGCAATCCAATAATTGCACAACTAGGTGCGAGTATTGGGACTTTGAAGCGCACAGTCTCATTTCGCTGTCTAAGTATGGGTCATCTGCAAATGGGCCACTTGGACACTATAGTCTAAATATGCGACAAGCATCAAACGGACAGTAAAAAGATCTTGTCAACTTGTTCTCTCACAGGCGACCAGGCCGAATCATCTCAAGCATGCATCCACGCCAGCACAGCTCGCAACCTACACAAGCTCAAAGCGTTTCCTGAGCCCTCTAAAAGACCCCAGCCCCCTCTTCGTGCCCAACTCCGCCCGCGCAATCTCCTGCCGCAGCCTCTGGATCTGCATTGTCTCCGTGGCCTCCGCCCGCGCCATCTTCGCCGCCACACACCGCCGAGCCGCCACAAACGGCTTCAGCTCCCGCGCAAGCCGCCGCACGGCTTCCTCGGCTCCGGGTGCGCCAGCGAGGAACAACGCAGCTTCGTCCAAGCCGCGGGTGCTGGGCAGGAAGGTCGACGTGGGCCGTGGCGCGGTGTGGCCGGAGGTGTCCCAGGCGCACTTGGGGATGGGCTCGGTTGGGGATAGGAGGAGAGGGAAGGATATGGAGGAGACTATGCTGGAGCGGCGTGAGTGAGGGGGAATGAGGAGGTGCGTGGGGGCGGAAGGGATGTGGCGCGAGGTTTCGTGGGTTGGCACTTGCCAGTCTTGCGGGGTGAGGTGGTGGCCAGCGTCGAAGAGGACTTCCATCACCTGGCACTCGTGCAATTGGTTCAAACCCATTTTGTTTGGCTAAATGGAATGAGGTAGGGTTCGGTGGGCAGAGTCGAGGCTGAACACGATGCTTACCGTTCACTTACCTCGAGGCTGCGACAAATTTCCAAAGACCACTTGAGATTCGGATACCGGGTCAGGAGAGCCCTACGCTCAGCTGCACTGCAAGGGTCAGAACTTGTCTGCTTTCTTTTAGTATGAGTATGTCAAGGTGGGATGAAGTCCAAGAGGGACGGACATTGAATGATTTATGCACCTTGGAAAGTGCCATGATAACAAAGATCTGGGGCTCCAGAGACAAGAGCTTTGTATTCTCAAAATGAATTTTTGACTTGTTCTTAGTCATCTTGCGTCTCGGATTCGAGCACAAAGCCTTTGTGCTCGCAGCAGTGGGCATTCATTGGGTCTGAGCCGCATAGGACAAGCCTCTGTCGCATCGATGCGCCCGGAGGCATTCGCATGACAACCGCAACAAGCCCTAGAGAATGTGAAATTATCAGCCTGGCCGGGCTGTCTCAGTTTCTGAAGAAGTTGCTGAGCCGAAGACCAAACGAGTCTCTGCAAATCTGTGTTCGAGCCCAGCGGCGCTGGCACATTCGAGATTGCGAGGCTTGCTGCTGTAGCGAATTCAAGTTTGTGAACAACGTCCGTATTGACGCATCGGTAGTCCTTGAGACAACGGAGCGAGGCTTTCGCAGTCTTCAATCCACTCCAAGGCCCATCGCAAACTTCCTCGCAACCCACGCAGCGCCATTCTCCTCATACTCCTGTTTCGTAATCGCCAGCTTTTCCACATGCTCATGCCTCGCAAAGTTCGCCGCTCCACGCCACGTAGCGAATATCGAGTTCTCAGGCCTGGCAACTCTGACCATGCAATCGTCCGGCACTCGCAACACAATCTCCTTCTGTAGTCGCTGGATGAACCCGTCAAATTGCGTACTGCCACCAGCTACCAGAATATTCGCCAGTAGTCCTGGCCAAAGCCCAACGGGCAGCGCCTGTAATGACTGGTAGACCAAATCGGCGAGACCTGGCGCGTTCATGCCAACGTCCGCGGGGTTGAAGAGGATCTCGGGTACGACGAAGCGCTCGTTGCGGAGGGTGAGGATGTCCTCGCCTGAAGCTACTGCGGCAAGCTTTCGTTGTTTTGCTGTGGATTTTGCGTCGAATTCGCGGACGATGCCTTCCGAACGAGTATGGAAGTCAGGAAGGACGTAGTCCTTTGCGATCCCAGCTCCGGTCATGTATGGTTCCCTCCGCTCGCCTCGTGTTCCCTTCCATGTCTTCTCCATATCCCCCTTGAAGTCTAGTGACACATAACAAGTCTTCTCTTTGATCTCATTGACGATGTATGTGTCATTGCGCATGTCGTAGTGTCGTAAGGAGAGGAGGCGGGTTAGGTAGTTCGTCAGGAATTTACCGCCGACATCTAGTCTGCGGATGGCCGGCTGCAAGGGCCGACCCTGAAATATAGGCGTTATCGTGGTGAAGGAGTAGCCGCAGTCTATGAGGAGCATAAGTTCGACGGGTAATTGTGCGGTCGATGTATCGTGCCCAGGAGTCCGGAAGGTCGGTTGGATGTCGTCGTAGGCGCTGAACGTAGGTACTGCTGGACTCTTAGCATTGGGATCAGAGCTCGATGCAAACAAGGACAAGCCTACCTGAGCCCCGGTAGTAACTCGCAAAGCCAAACTCCTCAAATACCATCTGATCACAGTTGGTCTGCAGCGCGGGCAGCGCATTCGGCTGCTCCGTCAAGATCAGCCGTGTTTCGGCCGGGTCGCACTTCTGCGGCGCGTCGCTGTTGAGGAACTCGTGGTCCCAGATCTCCTTCTGCGCCTCCCAGTTGACGATGTAACCCTTCTCGACCGGCCGGCGGTAGGCGACCTCACCGAAGTCCTTGCACTTGGACAGGTCCGAGGCGACGTAGGTCTTGCGCGCGCGATCGCGCGCAATGCAGTTTGGGATGACGCGAGGCTCGTCGGCGCCGTCGGCCGTCACGAAGCCTGCTTTGAGGGTATGTGCGCCATTGTCGATGACAAGGGTCCGAGAGGGAGCTGGTGGAGGCGCGGGTTTCGATCGTCTGGGAGGCATTATTCGTTGGTTGCAATGGGCAGATGGCGTGAGAGAGGAGGTGAATCTTGCCGACATCTTGGAAATGGTCGGGACGCTTTCGGCCGGCATGAATCCCTGATCCCTAATCCCTGATTCTGACCCCTGTCGTCAACGTCCTACCACCGCCACGGGGGGCCCTCCCCGGGCTCCCATCGCGAGCTCCTCCCTTTGGCGCCAGAAACCGGTCGTCCATATTTCTCAGAATAGTTCTTCTACAGGCTTTGGATACTCCCGGTGTGTGACGTGCAGCCCTCGACAAGCAACTGCGCTGCCAGCTGAATACTCACCGACGCAGCCTTGTGGACATGCCTTGACATCCTGCTGACGGCGTTCAGGTGTCTGTCCAAATCGGTCCTTGTGGGAAATTAGGCATCACACTTCAGGATGACGGGCGCCAACGTCCCAGAGCGGCTGCTCGAGCCAAGCCACATCCGCAGTTCCAACCCACATAGTGGCCATTGTTGGGACAGTATTAGGAAGCATTTTTGGGACTCCACGCCGGAGGGCACGCTGACTGCAGGAACCAAGTGGTTGAGCTCATCAGCAGGCAACAAAAGCTCGACGACGCTGCGTTCTTCTGAAGTTTTGTTGCAACGAATATTTGCAGGCCACCGGTCTTTTCCCAAGCTCTTCAGGTGTCTAATCAGTAGTATTTAACACCGGCTGCCTGCGTGTGCAACATACATTTACTTGGGGTTCTATCTCCGGCATCTACATCAGGATGAATTTACCAAGACTATTTCCTGTCCTTGCGGCAGTATCTTCAGTCGTAGGTAAGTTTGTCTATTGTATTGATTCTCAGATGACTTCAGGATGGTTCAAGTCAAATCTTGCCTTGCTACAAGACGCTTTGGCTAACTCACGATGCTGTCACAGCCGCGGATTCACCCTCATGTTCTCAAGCTACCTTTACAGTCAACTCGCCAGCGGACGCCACCGCTCTGTCTGCTTGCTCAGTAGTAGACGGATCCGTGGAGATTGGAGAGTCAGCTGGATACTCAGTCGATATCTCCGGACCAGAGCAGATCACTGGCGACCTCTCACTTACCAGCCTGAATGTGGTTAGCTTCACTAGCATTTCCCTCACGAACATAGACGGCGCATTTATTCTCACGAATCTCACGCAACTATCCACTCTGAACTTGTCTTCCCTCACGAGCGTTCGCAGTATCAAATGGGAAACTCTCGCCGCCCTCGGCGAACTGGGCTTCACCAGCGGCGTCACCTCTGCAGATACCATCAGCATTAGCGACACGCACTTGGGCAGTTTGGACGGGCTCGAACTCACTCAAGTTGGTGATCTGACCTTGCAAAACAACGGACGGATACAAGATGTGTTGCTGCTTCTCGAGAATGTGACTGGCAGCCTCACGATTGCTGCCAATGGCCAGAGATTCAGGCTTAATCTGCCAGATTTGATGGCCGTCAACGATTTGGCTATCAGCAATGTCACCGAGCTGGAGCTCCCATCGCTGCGAACAATTACTGGAACCGCGGTGTTCGAGTCCAATTATTTTGAGGCTGTTGAAGCGCCAGAGTTGACGGCTTGCGGCGGCACCTTCTCTGTGAGGAGCAATGCACAGCTAGAAGACGTCTCATTCCCAAAGCTCAAGTCCGTTGAGGGGCAACTCATCGTTGCCAACAACACTGAACTGCTCGGGCCCGTCGATTTCCAGAATTTGGAAACAGTAGGTGCCGATGTGTATGTGCTTGGGAACTTCACTTCGTAAGTCGCCTGCCTCCCTCGCCTGAATGATCACATGGTTTGAGACTAATTTGGGGTTTAATTTCTCGCAGCCTCTCGTTGCCCAGCCTCTCTTCCGTGGGAGGCACCTTCGAGCTCGCGAGCACAAAGAACATCAATTCCACCTGTGTCGAGCTGCAAAAGCTTGCCCCGGAATCTGATGGCGGCAGTGGCCAGATACAAGGCACTTTCACCTGTTTGAGCTCTGCTGAGGATGTCGCTCTACCCGACAACGCCATCAGCAGCAGTAGCACTTCGACTGCTCACAGCACTACGATGCCGACGGCAAGCACCACCACGCCAACCAATGGCACTACGGCTTCCGCCACGAGTACGCCAACGCCCAGCGGTACATCGACCCCTAGCAGTACCGGAATGCAGACGAGTGTGCAGACGGGTTGGTACGGAGTGTCCCTGCTTGGCTTACTGGTTGCATTTTCGATGTGAGGCGCAGGAAAATTCGTACTGTGGTGAGAAGCTGGCAAGATTATCAATTTGTATAATACTGGGTGCTATATTGGCGGATGGTCACATGGGGAACACGCACGGTACTGGATCATCTCGTCCTCTCTGCCACCCGAACTCGTCTCTGCAGATTTCAAGGCCAGCAGTGCATCGTCATAGGCAGACAGGCAGTAGTAAGATTTGAGGATTCACGTAAATCGAAGCAAAGCAATTGTGTAGTTCAAGTGTGTTGGTAGAAGAGAGCGACTTATTCAACGGGCACCAACGTCTTATCCTCATAATCAATTTGTCTCATTGAACATTCCACCTGCGGCGATGTCCTTTCCACTAAGCCTTCACAACCAGCTCAAATTCGCCCGTGCCGTCATAGTAACCGTAGCACTTAGTGCTTGTCCTTCTATTATCAAAAGTTAGCCCCACTTGCTTTCTGTACACGATGTCATCGCGAATGATAACGTACGCAGGAGCAGGTAGGTCCGCAGTTGGTGCAGGAGCAAGTTGCGCATCCACACTCGGCCATCTTGATTATTGTATGAGGTGGTATTTTCCGAAGACGTGTATAGTTTTTGTGTGTAGTGATCGTGATGTTACTTATCGACCGTTGTAAGAGAACGGATGGACAGGATAAACGACGATCAAGAGCGGGGCCAACCTTCTTATACCGGCTGCTATTCCCACAACTCTCCAGCTGACCGCCCTACGGCTTTACCCCACGGTGGTCTTGGCCCCTCTGTAAGCTTCCTGCTAGATCTCAGATGAACTATGCCGCTAGCATTGCCACCGTTGACACTACGTATTGTTGAAACCGGGGCTATAGGCTGCGCGTAGACTAGTCTAGTCTAAGTGGGGGCTCTGAAAGTAGGTGAACCAACCACACAGAAGCTGCACGCTTGCGGCTTGTTGGGTCCATCCATGAGGAGAAATAGTTGTGACCGAGCAGCTTAGCACCGAAGGTATGGGACGCTAATACGCTGGGCGATGACTGAGCCACGAGCTACGGCCGACATATCGGCCCGTTGCCCAGAGATCATGCCTGCAGGTGCACAGCTCTCAGTGACGATGAATGCCGCATGCGGACGAGCATAGCAGCTGGTGACGGATTCGTCCCAACTTCTATGTATGCATGACACAGCACCACGCAATGGTCTGCTGTTATCGCTTCGGCAGGTATGCAAGTCTTGAACAAATACAGTATCTTGACTTGCCAGGACCACGGATGAAAAGCCCAGATACTTGATCAAGCCTACCACAGAAGCAATTGTTCAAACCGAAGGCTCCGCGTCGTATAAGAGATCATTCCAGAGTGAATATCCACCCGGGCAAAGGTGATCATCCCTCGAAGGTAAGGTTCCATGATGGATGGCATTGACCAGCTTCTATACCCATGGTTTTGCTTGTCTGCTTGCATGGTGCTCTTCTTGTGATTCGTGTAAAATCTGTGCTTCCTACTGGATACTCCAACTATGCTTCACCGCTCCCCCATACTATTGGTGGCGTCCTCGTTTGCATCTCATGGGAATACAACCTCCACTGATTCATGACGAACTCGTGAACTTTGTCAGGTTTTGAGTTTTCAAGCAACGTCTCTTTCTGCGACGTTCCCTTAGCTAGCGTTGCGTTTTCTGCAATCAAGCGAATGAAACGAGCTCGTTGACCGGTCTCTGAAACTTTCCATCGTCTACATGCTCCAGCCTATCAATGACGATGAATGCTGTTGTTTTGCCTGTAATCACTGTCAAGCTTCTGTGGATTTTCACTGTCGAGGCTCATTTAATTCTTGGACCAAAGACTTCGGAGGTTCTTGAGAGTTGGTGATGGCGGCACAATCGTGCCACTTGGCCATTGAGGCTTTAACCCTTGGTAATCAGTGGAAGAAAGAGCCGGCGAGCTTCGTATCCACTCGGGCATTCCGGGGCTGAATGGTGGGTGGCACCACAGCGTTGAGAGCGAGCGCAGCGAGTTCGACTGGCAACAAGTTCTGAAACTCGTGCGAACGGCCTCTGAGAATGTGCTTCCAGGAGCTGATAAGTCGCAAAGCTATCATAGCAAGGACATCGACAGACCGGTTGATGTCATGGTCGCTGTCAGGTCGACAGGTAAAATAAAGTACAGCAAACTGGAGACTTTTTCTGTTGACGCAGATGCTCAACAATGCGAATCGCAGCTAGCGATAACCAACTAGTGGAACGAGCCACTGAGGCACGACCCTCCATGTTGGTGCTGCCGTGGATGAAGAGCAGCGAGGAGGTCCCCGCTTGAAACCACTGGCAGAATGAGGGATCAGCGGGTATCCGCGCCGGTATCATTTGGACATATAACGATCAGGGAGCTTTGATGGTGTACTCTTTCACATTTAGGAAAACTGTGACAAGACTCCGCTTGGCCAGGGCTTTGGGTCGGTGACTGTTCCTAGCTCAAAGTCTGAATCATTATCATTGCTACATTATTGAAAAGAAAGCAGAATCTAGGAAAAAAGGAAAGCGTGTAGCTACAGGAGTTAGATATGCCTTGTGTTTCGTGGTTATCTCAAGCGCGAATCCTCCAGAAAGTCAAAAACATTAAACCAGCATACCAACCCTGCACATGCCCAGTACAGGTATTCCAAAACCATTCCTAGTTGCCTCCTCCGGCGGTAATTCTACTTAGGTCCATGTGCGTTGTAAATCGATCCCATTCTACGTTTAGATCGCCATGGGAATTTTTTCTCGTCCGCCATTAGAAGCCTGATGTCCAACACATCAGGCGGGGAACATCTCTTAGGCCAGCCAAAAAAAAAGATCAGGTAATCACAGGGTTAGGGCTTGGACCGATAGGACCGATAGCGGTCCAGTCGATGCTGGGGAGGACCGAAGCGGTCGACCTTCTGCTATAAAAAAAATTCTCTTGGCACCTAGTATTAAGGTTTGTTAAGTTTTGCTGGGCTTCGTCCCGTAGCCCTAACGGGTTTCATCACCTCCTTCTTCACTCGGGACTCGTCTCTTAACACCACCACAATACCTCTTCCCCTAGTCACCATAGCACCACTACAACGAGATTCCCCCCCAAAAGTAAAGTAGGGCGAGAGTTTTAGAAGCTCTATAGGTCACTCTCGTCCACGCCAAACCCGCGTATTCGCGTGCCCGCGGCGCGCCATGTCCGCATTACATAGACCACTACCGGGATAAGGGCTCGAATCGCCCCGTCCATAAGCTTCTCTGCGCAGTACTAATATGACTTTTGGTCTTTATACGCCGGGTTTCTATTATAGAGTCCCTAACTACCTTTGCTCCTGCTAAAGCCCGACTAGTTCGGGCAGTAACGGTAAGCGAGGCTTACGAGCTCCTATATTGCTCTCCGCTGGGAGTCGACTCGCTATACGCCTCTCTTTCCTTGCTTTAGTATAAAGTATAGAGAGGAAAGGCATTAAATTATATGATAGCCTACCGTACTAGGTTTTTCCCCCTCATGGTTTTTCCTAAGGGAGCCGCTTTGTTAACTGTGCTCCGGGCTACGTTAACTGTGTGGGCCTTTCAACTACCGTAATAGGTTAGCGCTATTCGTCTCTCAGCCAATTCCACACCAAAACAAATATCTAGAATTATCATCAAAGGACCTTTATACCCAAACTAAGCAAGCAAACAACAGCCATTCAAGCAATCAACAACTCAGCAATCCAACGCCACTATATCGGATCACATTGAAAACAGCGGCAACAGCAGCGGCTTGCCAGACATCAGTCATTACTGGTCGACTCCTGCTGCGCAAACAGACAATGTAAATACATCGCAACCAGTCCCCACTAAGAAAGAGAAGCAAGAGCGCGCCAAGGCCGCCCTTAAGGCTCTCAACAACAGCTCGTATAGTTCTTTCCACAAGCTTCTTACTGCTGTCAATACCTGCGCAGAGGAGTGCGGATTTGCCGTCAGGAAGCGCCGGGTTAGCAACAAAGATCCAGAGACTCAAAAGTGGACTCAATACGACCTTAAGTGCCATCACGGCCAACTCTATAAGAATGTCATCCCCAAGGGCCGCAACAAGGATACCGGAGAGGAGGAGGAAGAGGATGCAGGCGACGATAACGATGAGGTCTACCAGAAAGGGGAGAAGTTTCGCGGCACAAAGCTCACAGGATGCGGGTGGAAGGCCAAGGCTGTTTTACTTAAGAAGACCAAGCAGTGGGTTTACGAAATCTGCGAACACAAGAACAACCACAAGCCGGACAAAAACCCTTAGGACATCACGATACACAGGAAGCGCCGTCAAGCTAATAAGAAGTTTCGGAAACGCCTCTTCGACCTTTCCATAATGCCGAAGAGCACTGCGGCAGACATCTCCGAGCAGTTGAGAAAGGAGTTTCCCGGCGTTAACGTCAAAGATCGCGACATTTGGAATGCGCTACTCGCCCAGCGCGTTCTAATGCAAGGCATGCGCACCTCCTTCCAAGTCTTTCTCTCTATCCTCTTAAATAACCCAAACATCATCATAGAGCTCCACCGCGAGGATGAGAACGACGAGGATAGTAGGATTGACGGGATCTAGTAGACGTACGTCTGGTGTTTAGATATATGGCGCCTTAACCCAGAGTTTCTCTCTAGCAACGCTATATATAACGTCGACGAGTTTGGAATGCCACTATTCGAGCTAAATGGCATCTCCAGTATTCATACCTCCTTCAATATTTATTAGGCGTTGATGGGAAACGAGTCCGCAGAGATGTTTAACTAGGTGCTAAGTATAGTCAAATAGACTGCTTACCGCTATCGAATTGCGCTGCCCTCCGTTCTCAATAGCAATTTCGACATTGCATTCAAAAAAGCCGCTTATAAGGTCTTTCCTAATAAACCTACACCTGCAGTTCCACCTTCTAAAGGCCAGCCAGGCAGAGATGCCCACCCGGGAACGAAACACCAGCTCTGCCTGTGGCACATCCTCAAGAACGTGGCCCACAACGTCAAGAAGAAGTAGGACGGGTCTCTCGACAGCACTTACCTAGGCGAGATAGGATCTGTCAAGGGCAGCGGCGTCAGGCATACTCACAATCGTAACCGCGACGAGTATACAACAGCTGTTAACGAGAGTAATCCAGGCGCTGCTATCGCTGCTAACTCTCTTCTTCAACCTAAAGATCTATAGCAATAGAGCGCTTACGCCAATAAAGATCCTCGCGTCAAATTCAACCTATACCATAGCCATACGCCTAAGGGTTCTGGCTGTAGGTATAACAACAATACTAACGGGATCGTCGCTGTAATTCGCAACTACATTTACCTCAAGAACGCCTATTACGAGGATTAGTGGGCAGTGGCAAAGAAGGAGTTTCTAGATCAGCAAGAGATATTAAGCTACTAGGAGAAATACTATATTCCGTATATATAGGAGTTCTGCGTCTTTTACACATCTCGAAACCGGAACTACAGTATTAGAGTTACCTCCCGCAGCGAGGGAATGCACGCCGTGCTTAAGAAGCTATTAAAGAACCGCCAGACCGATCTAAACGTACTTCACACGCGAATTATCTAGCTTACCCGCCGCATTTAGCACAACGTTAAAGACCGCATAGGCGTTAAACGCCGTAAGGAGCTCAGTAACCACCTCAACCCATTCCTCTATAAACACCTCTTTAAACAGACTCCCAAGGTTGCGCTGTTAAAGATCGAGGGACAAGCCGCTATTGCAAGAGAGAGGCTAAAGGAGTCCCCAGGCGGCAAGTTCAGCGAATAAGGCAGAGACTTCGAGGTATGTTATTCGTTTCTGCTATACGAAGCTATACTAACAAACATCTTGCCCCAGGTCTAATGGGGTCTGCCTGGCTGGGGCTAGATTGCTACCGCTTTGCAAAACAGCGTCCCTCTATTCCTCTCCCAAATCGACGAGCACTGGCACCTACAACGCAGCAATCCTCTCCCTCCCGAAGTTATACGCGAGCTCGCCGAGCAAGACCCATCTCGAGTTCGCAACGCGCGTGTGCCCAAGAACCGAAGCTAGAGATAATAGCACGAAGGCTACTGCTCGTCACGATGTGCCAACAGCTATAAAGAGAAGGAAACCGGCGGCGCCGCGCGCAAAGAAGCTTACCCTGAGAGAGCAGGTCGCGCGCCAGGAAGCTATAATCAACGCGTTAACCAGGCCTGGTAGCAGCGTGCCGGCCTCTACTGCGCCAGCTAGGCTCGAGGCCGTGTAAGACGAGGAGGACGAGGAGGACGAGAAGGACGAGGAGGACGAGGAGGAGGATAGTAATCACGGCGGCTTCTATGAGGTTGAGCGTATTATAACCTCACGCATCTACCGTGGAAAGCAGCAGTTTCAGGCCCGTTGGAAGGGTTACACGGCTAAGCACGATGAGTGGAAGGATCGCTCAGAGATTACTGAGCAACTCTTCAACGACTGGCTCGCGACCGAGGCGGCCCAGGCTAGCGGTGATGAGGAGGAGGACGACGACCTCGCGCTGCTCGCTCCGCCGAGCGTGCCGCCGCCTGCAAAGCACAGGAAGCAAGCTGCTGACAAAGGTGTCGGCAGAGGGCGTGGACGTGGTGGGCGTGGTGGAAGGGGCGCGGCAAGTAGGTGGCCAGGAACGCTCCGCAACTACTGGTTGCTAGAGGTGTGATTTCAACGTTTCAGAGCTTGTTGGCAGTCAGTGCGATTGGAGTGCGTTTTTGAGGATAGAGTAGATGCTATTTGGCCTACAGTGGCAATTGCCTTATTAGCATATCTAGAACAGCGTGTTGGTCGTTGCCACAATGGTTTATAGAAATAAGCAAATGTTGCGGTCAAAGGTGGCAAAAGTATGATTAATATGAGGATTGTACTGTATGGGCATTTGACAATCGCGTGCTTCTCGAAAAAAAGACAGACCACAGACCTCACTCTTCACACCATACAAATCCTCGTACTAATGGTGAGTGAGGTCCGTGTTCAGGTTTTTTCATAGGGGTATACCCACGGAAATCTCCAAATTAGTGGGAGCCGTGGAAAGCCGGGCCGCTAAGCATAATCGGGTGCCATTCAAGGGCCCACACAGTTAACGTAGCCCGGAGCACAGTTAACAAGCGGCTCCCTTTTCCTAATACTATCCGAACCAGACCTTTTAAGGGCATATATGGCCTACATAGTATAGGACTTGCAGAGTATTACCGATAACTCTATGTGTTAGAGCAGAACTTGCTTGGCCTATCGTTGGGAGGAGATGCTTAACATATCCCTACCGGAAGATATGTGCTCCTTTGCGCTTGAGCTCCAACTGCTTCTCCCATATCGGCTTCAGCTCTGCCCGACTAGAGCCGGGCCCATCATTCAGAAATAGTCAGGTAGCCCTTGTTTCTTAGGACTCTTTCGCATTTCTAGAATATTCTATACGAAGAATATAAACAAATAAATAGCACCTATCCCCTTCAACCCTCAATTAAGACAAAACAGAAAGAATATAATATAGAACAACAAAGTGATTACAATGATAAAAAAAAGTGATTCGAGAATGCAATATTCCAGACGCGACCTGTTCCACATCCTATATAAATAGTCCGTTGAGAGATATCGGAAACAGTAGGCCGGTAGTCTGTTGGCAGCCAAAGTATATTACGGCCGTTCCATGTAATCCAGCAGCGATCGGTACTAACACCATAACCTAACAGCTCAGGCTCCTGGAGAGCAGGTGCATTTTTCGATATCCCTACAGCTGCGGAGATTTCTAGTGGAAAAATTCCGATGTCTGTGTGGAGATATGAGCTGGTAGGGTCGAATACCAATTTGTGAGTTTCGGTGCCGACCTCGAGCGTTATGATGCAGGCGCCGGTCTCTGTATCCCAAAGCTTAACGGTCTTATCGTAGGATCCCGACACTATATAGCGGCCGTCGGGCGAGAAGGCGATCGAGGTAACCGAGCTGCTATGCCCTTCAAGCGTTGCGGTGCAGGCGCCGGTCTCTGTATCCCAAAGCTTAACGGTGTCGTCGGAGGATCCCGACACTATATAGCGGCCGTCGGGCGAGAAGGCGATCGAGGTAACCCAGCTGCTATGCCCTTCAAGCGTTGCGGTGCAGGCGCCGGTCTCTGTATCCCAAAGCTTAACGGTCTCGTCGGAGGATCCCGACACTATATGGCAGCCGTCGGGCGAGAAGGCGATCGAGGTAACCGGGCTGCTATGCCCTTCAAGCGTTGCGGTGCAGGCGCCGGTCTCTGTATCCCAAAGCTTAACGGTCTCGTCGGAGGATCCCGACACTATATAGCGGCCGTTGGGCGAGAAGGCGATTGAGGTAACCGGGCTGCTATGCCCTTCAAGCGTTGCGGTGCAGGCGCCGGTCTCTGTATCCCAGAGCTTAACGGTCTTATCGTAGGATCCCGACACTATATAGCGGCCGTTGGGCGAGAAGGCGATTGAGGTAACCGAGCTGCTATGCCCTTCAAGCGTTGCGGTGCAGGCGCCGGTCTCTGTATCCCAGAGCTTAACGGTCTTATCGTAGGATCCCGACACTATATGGCAGCCGTCGGGCGAGAAGGCGATCGAGGTAACCGGGCTGCTATGCCCTTCAAGCGTTGCGGTGCAGGCGCCGGTCTCTGTATCCCAGAGCTTAACGGTCTTATCGTGGGATCCCGACGCTATATGGCAGCCGTCGGGCGAGAAGGCGATCGAGGTAACCGGGCTGCTATGCCCTTCAAGCGTTGCGGTGCAGGCGCCGGTCTCTGTATCCCAAAGCTTAACGGTCTTATCGTGGGATCCCGACGCTATATGGCAGCCGTTGGGCGAGAAGGCGATCGAGGTAACCGGGCTGCTATGCCCTTCAAGCGTTGCGGTGCAGGCGTTCCAGTCCTGTGCTGTAAGCGGCTTTCTAGTTATCCAATCTGGCTCCTCGTCTTTGAACAGCTTTCGTATCAAACTCTCGGTTGGGCTGAAAATGAGTGCCGATGAGTATATTTGCAGGGGAGCCCTCTCCATGATGCCTCTATAAGAACCAGCAAATCGATGGAAATCTCGAGTCAGATGGAGGAAATGGGAGTCCGGCATAACTCTCTAAACCCGTCAGCATCTATAATCACTTTATGCTGGCTAATCACAAACCTCTAATAACCGAACAAGCTTTATTAATGCAAGCACGCTCTCTGAAGTGCTCCTAAGAAGGCCGAGAGCCTCGAACCAATATAACAAGTGCCCTCGCAGGAATGTGTTAATTGAGTCTATGTCGCTATGAGTCTCGCAAAGATGGTCAACCCAGTACGTGCAGGCGTATCGAATCGGGGCGAGTGGATCTGGGCTTGGGCGTTTGCGTTCGACTTCTTCGATGGAAGTGCCAGGGTGTACCAAGTTGTAAATGTCTCGTCGGAGGATGCGAGACATAGCTTTGATCGACCTCAACAAGACGGATCGATGCTCGACTTCTTTCCCAGAAGGGAAAAGGATCGTAGGCTCCTTTTCACATAGGAAGTCTTTCGCGGATTGGTGGATGAAGAAGATAACGTCGCCTCGAAGAGTAAGAAAGGAGCCGCAGAGCTTAATAATTTCTTCCAAGCTTTCCTGGTCTTCAGCAATCTCCTTCGAAATCTCAACAAGAGACATGAGTTCTGACAGGGTCATAGGGCGGTAAGTCACTGAGACAACAGCTAATATCTGTATACACAGATACACGTCCTCAGAGTCCTGAATCTGTTGCATCATTCTCCTATACAGAGGATCTAGCTCTGGTGGAAAAGTCTGCAATTTTGCCCTCGTATGCCATTTTCGTGTCGCAGGAAGGCCCAGCTCTTGACAGACTAAAGCTACCCAAAGAAAGGTACTATTAGCGCGGGATACCAAGTACTGATTGACGTGACTCTGGAGGTCTGCATCATATTTCTTGTACTTTGCGAGTTGGTCCACCTTATATCCGATGTAGGTTTTCACAGCAGCAGAGACTGAGGCCTCGTTCAGTTCGAGGGATAGGCTGACTCCTTCCGTAGTATTGCCCAGCTTCTCTTCGATAGTAGGCCAGTGGCGACTTGATACCATCCACTTGATAGTTGGGTATGCTGTTGACATATGGACAATGAGGTCCAAAAGTTGTGGCAGGCCCGTTAAACATTCATCGAGCGCATCGATGAACAGGTAGGTTGTGCTCAGACCTGGGTCTCGAACAATGTTGCCGAAGATTGAAGATAGGGCGACCCAGGCATTTGCATCCTCGAATAGCTGTTTGCCTCCGTAGTCATACTTCTCCCGAACATGAGACATTAGCGACTTCTGTTGGTTGACGAGCATATAGATAAGACAGCGTAGTATGGCCGTAGCGTTGTTGATGCGAGAGTCTGTGGCCTGGCAGAAGAAGTAGGCTATGTTTGTAGCTGGGCGCACCTGCAACTCATCGATGATCCCACAGAGCAACATCGTCTTCCCTTTGCCGGGATCGCCTCTGACCCAGAGCAACCGGCTCTGGTCTTTATCTAGCCACTGTTGGAAGTCGTCATTCTCCAAGATCCATTTATACGAGTCTCGCAGCAGGCCACCTTTTGTCTGCTCGATACGCTTCTTGTCGTCGCGAGGATCAGATAGACGCAGGTCTTGAAGGCATCGCTGATCTTCAGCCGTTCGCTTTTCCTTGTTAAGATGTTCTCTAAAACTTTATTAGTACATAATCTTAGATGGCAGAGATTGGATTGACATACCTTAGCTGTTGTGTGATAAGCTGTGACAGCTTCTCGATCGTGTTTTTTTTCTCTGGAAGAGTTTCCAAGTCTTTATTAAAATCAATCACCGCTGATTGAGCTTCTTTTGCCTGTTTGTCTCCGAGTGTTTTTGTCATTTCTACGAATTCGTCGACACCATTTTCGTCGTCGACCTTTCTCTCCGTATTTCCGTCCAGCTTAGGCTTTAGTACCCTCATGCAAAGCTCGAAGCAACTGGCCAACCCATGCGACAAATCGATGACCATCTCATCTCCAGAGGTAAGCAGACCGGGCTCAGCCTTGTATAAAAGGTCATGCGCGAGTTTGTTGTACAAATTATCTGAGAATGTTGTGAGCTGTATTTCAAACACCACGCCAGCATATTGCGGAGAGACAGCCTCATCCTCTTTAGAAAGATTGACGCGATGATTCTGAGTCTCGTAAGCACCAAACCAGGGCTTTCTCCATAACTTCCCGACCTCACGGTCTCGATTAAATTCGACTGGGTCTTTCCGTCTTCCAAAAGTGGTGCATATGAGCTCCTTGGCCTCAATCAGGTGTTCGCGATACTGCAATACGATTCTGAGCCCAGAAAGATCATGCATTTCGCAGAATATCTGCCGAAGGCTTTCGAATTTCTTCCCAGTCTGCTCAAAGAGATCATCCTCACGGCGTTGTAATGTCTTCTTGGCTGAATCGACCTCTTTGGCCCGGCCTGAAACTTCAGCCTTGATGGACCTCTCTTTGAGACGCGTCTCGAGGAATCCCTTCATGGTTTGCGTCATTCGATCATAATCATCGCGAATCTCGTGCCAAATTCGATCGATGAATTTAGTTTTGAGAAATTCGCTCTTTCGCTGTGGGTTGTCTTGCGTGTCTTTCGGTTCATATTCAGCGATCAGTCTATTGATCTTGTCTTGAAGGGGCTGAATCGAAACTTCTGGGCTCCGGTCTCCTGGATGCGCATAAAAGGCTTTGTCGTCATTGTTCGGCTTCCAGCGCTTCGAAACTGGAGACAATAGGTCTTCCCCGTCAAGTAGGTTGTCCCGACATCTCTTCTTTTTATAGGCGTCCTCCATCTTTGCGATCAGGATGCGTTTAATTGCATAGAAGCTCCGCACTATCAAGAGCGAAGTCAAGCCCGTGTTACACAGTAGAGGCTTTTCGGCTCTGCTAATTGGGCAAATCGCAAGTGGGATATATGTGAATGTATGGAAATCCGTAGGAATATAGATGCCTTTCGGACAGAAGCGCTTTAGAAGTGCGACGAGAGCACGGTAACAAGCGAAATTAGAATGATTCTTGCGGGCTGTATTGAGAATTCTGAACTGGCGGCGGATGCATTTGCGTTGTGCTGACCCCTAGCCACCACCACCAGCGCTTACACTGTGACAAAATTATATATTTCATGCATATAGACGCAACAAGGGCCCTTGCTCGATGGTGTGGACGGGACATTGTCTATTTGCCCTGGTTGCCCACAAAATATCATTGCCCCACCCACACCATTCCATTCTCAGCTATAATGCGTGTAGCCAGTCCATAGAGTCAAACCGGCCGAGCCGCCGTACCGCACTCTAAGGACTGCAGATATTGCGCCACCTCCGGCAATAGGGTGGGGCTTTGGGAGCAGGCAGGGCAATATCCGAGATGCAGTCAACAGCATGGCCTGCCACTCAGACGCAAGATATAGGACAGCCATATTATCTTTTCGACCTAAAATCAATAAGGCACTTGAGGCGATGGCGATCCACCGGGAGCAACCGAACCGCAACTTTGGAATATAATACTGTAAGGGTTCCCTTATACGATGCTCCCATAAGTGAGTGGTTCTTACATATTACATGATTCACCGGCGAGCCCGAGGCCTTCCTCCTTGCATGCTCCAAGGCTCCCTTCAGCCACAGTAAGATTTTAGCTTGCAGCTAAGCGGACCGCATCCAGCCTCGGAACTGCAGGTGGCCAGTGGCTATGCATGCCAGTATATCGGCAACAACCACTCATCCCAGTTCTGCATGCGAGGCAGATAAGCCTGGTAAGGCGAGCAGAGATCGCATATGCAGCGCTGTACGAGTTTCTTCTGTCTTGTTGAACTTTGTATTCCAAGCTAAAGATTCCGAGTAGCTAGGTAGCAGCATTTGAGGCTTGTAATGTGCAAATATTGAGTAGTAAGTACAAGTGTGTCCAGGTGGCTTCGAGCCAGATCTTGCAGCCCGCTAGTGATGACTAGCATGCGAATGATAGGTCATCTGGCTATGTAGGTAGGTATATGAGCAGGTATGAGGTCCCCTTTCGGCATGACTGTTGCCGGGGCGTCTGTACAGCTGTTGTAGTGGCGGTGGCGGAGTGTTGCATCGTTACTGCTTCTGCACGTGCAGCTAATGGTGGCTGAGATTTTGCAACCAAATTACATGAGCCCAGCTGCAGGCAACAAGAAATCGTCTTGGTAGGAACTACCCCCTGGGCATTCGCAGACCGCTTAGCAATTTATTAGTACCACCTCAGTAGCAGGCATTTGAAAACCAATAGTGCTTTCATGTTGCAGTTCGTAACTACTCATGCGCAATATCCCGAGGTCAGCCGCAATCTATCCAACCTGACCCAAGGCATTTTGACTTGGTCGTCTACTTCACCACCCTACTTTGCTAGATCTTACACATATCTCATGCTCACATCTCCAGACCAGTAGGTCTGTGCATAACCTCTTTGCGAGAAGTATTCCGAGTATCTTTATTATAAGGTCTAGTATCCATTACCATCTTTTTACGCGGCAACCACCTGCACCCGCAGCCACTTTTCCAATCTTCTTTCCGTCCTATGGTCGAAGATCTGCCCAAAAGGAGCCTAGACGGGGCCAAAGACTAATAACAAAGTATCATACAAGAAGTTTATCAAAAGCCGCACTCGAGCTAATGCTTGCATAAATAATGATGTGGTCTATGTACAAAGCATACTGACCAGGTGGCCCGTGCACACTGCAGGGGTGGGCACTTAACCCACAGCACAGGAATCGCAAGGGCAAACAGCGTATTCCTCCTTCATCACCATCAGCCTACTTTGAGCCCGCAGAGGGCTTTGGATCAGTCTGCTGCTCGTTTTTCGATCTCACCCACCACCCTAGCAGACTGCTCCAGGGCACTCACTGATGAACTGGGTACAAGCGGTGGCAGCGGGCAAGACACCGCATAGACTGCAGGAAGCAGCAAGGGCAGACGTCTTACGACTGGCTGATTTGTGCTTTGTAGCTACAGAGGGGTCTGAACCTCCGAGAGATTTGTGGCGCCTAGACGCCGGGGTAGGAAGGGACGGGGAAGACAGTTGGCCCAGAAAGAAGGGTGGTTTTTTCCCAGCATTACATTGCGCTGGTTTTTCCGCTGTCCCCATCAAGGAGTCGGATGCGAGGATTCGAGCAAAGGGAATGATTCCGCTTACCGTCTACTCGGTGCTTGTTTTGCTCTTTTTGATTTCTGTTTTTATGTATTTACATACAACGGGGGCTGATCAGCAGTCAGACCAGCAGGCGCTGGACTAACTGCTGGGCTCCCCCCCTACGCAAATGAACAAAGATGAAGACACCAAAACGATCCTCTGACCTCAAAGGAGCGGAGTGTGATAGACCTGGCCGAATTTGTCCATCGCCCATTAATTAGTTCTAGTACTATAGTTCTCCTCGAATTTTCCACGGTCGATAATATACTATCCAGTCCCCTAAGTCGGAGACTCACTAAGTTAGACCTCCCGGGTTTATTTTAGAATTTCGAAGCTCCTACCTTAGTGTCCGCGCAAATCCTGCTCGTTGAGAATATCGACTCCTACTTAATCATGCTTCTTGGCCAGCACCTTAATATCGACCCTATCTTCTTTACCAGCCACATTACAATAGACTTTCAAGGTATTAAGAAGGCACTACTAAATCCTTTATTAGCCTTTTATCCATTGCGGATAGCCGAATACAGTTATCTCCACATCCAATACCAAGAGGTCGTTAACCTAAATAGCAGATATGCATTCAAAGACTTAATATATCTCCTCCAAACGAATGGGAACATACCCCATAACATAAGACGGTTGCCGCCCTTGTCAGGCTATTAACTTGCTCTCACGCAAGCATGCTATTCTGTTTTGCTCAAGAGAATAGGACCAATTTGGTACAGTAAGCATCGATTTAGGAAAGGGAGGACCTATTTAATGCTAATATATAGCCTTAGCCCTCATCTTAATTAACCCGCCTATAGAGATAGTACTCAAAGCATAGACCTCAAAATAGGGCCAGGAGGTCTACCCAGCGAAGCCGCTCCACCTTTCGTTGGCACTCCCGAAGTTCTATCCGTCCTCCGTCTCTTAGCCAGTGGTTCAAGGGCGCCGTCTTCGACTGGAGACCTGCTGCGCTTGCGCATCAACGTTGACTCTGAAATTGGACTGGAGTTCGGTAGGGGATCATATTCAAGGTCTTCGGGACGACCTCTAGGGACTGGATTGTAGGGCCCCGGTTCGTATTCGCTGATTTCGCTGAGGGATTTGCCGGGAGGATATACGACCGGTGGCCATTAATAACCGTCAGACTTTCTCAACGTCCAGAGCCGCAGCAGTGAGTCAAAGGTGGGGTTTATCAACAAGAGGCACGATCCCCAGTCTTTGAGCAGCAAAGACACTATGTCACTGTCATCCGATCAAAAGCGTATGATTAAATGCTTAGCGGGACCTCTTTTCCCGAATCCCACCCCTCGATGGTTAGATACTGGCCATGATTCCCGGGAGGAGCTGAGGAAGCAGCTATTATCCCGTCTTTGCGAAACGCAGAATTCTGGAATTGCGGATATCCTTGAGCAAAACCCATAATATTGCTGGGCTATTTTCCAAGAGAAAATCAAGTCCTTAAGGTGGACTTAGCGAAAAAGTACCTTTACTGCCCAAGCCGCTTAAACTCTTTATATGAAGATCTATAGCCAACTAACACTGGGCAGGTGAAACTAGGGATCCTGGAATGATCGAGGAGGACCCCACAAACCAAGACACTACCTCCTAATCACTTCCTTATTTCTAATTGTGAAGTTGCTATATAGCTTAGTCGATAGTTGTAAAGCAGTATATTTCCTACATATCTATATATAGCCTCTTGGAAGGTGCCTTTTCTTAGCTGGAATAAGGAGGATTAAGTTAATAAAGGTTTTAGTGCCTAGCTATGATCTCACAAGAGTACACCTTACCCTAGTCCACTTCATATAGCATCCAAGTATCTTGAACTTGGATAAATAGTAGTCTATTATATGACTTATATACTAATGTATCTGGAGGTATTGTTACTATTTTTAGGGGTCTTTAATTGTAATTGGGATAGTGAGTGGAATAGATTATTAGATAAACGTTGGAGATGGCGCTTTGGATGGGCTATGGGCTTACCAGGTCGTTCGTGCGGCGTGAGGTCGCCGACAAGAGCGTAGGGCCGGCTTAAAATACAATAGGGGCAAATGGAGGGCGTAGTATAGCATATTGCAGGAACCGGCGCAAAGAGTTATTTCGGCATTGCAATTACGTGATATTGCAAGTATTCAGTTTTTTTTAAATGGCTGAGAATATTTTCGCGCCATGGATTTACCACGGGGGTTTCGGAACCGCAAAAACAAACTTCGAATAGCATGCCTGGGTTGCAAGCCATCCCCAAGACTACATTAGTATGGCTCTAATCGGCTCGGCATATGCCCGACAAAGTCTCACAATTAGTCGAAGAGGACGGTATTATATTTGGCGCTTGAAGGGGTCTGTAGCTGCATATTTTCGAAAGCGGTGTAGGAGATGAAGTGGCACCGCATTGAGTCATTGCCGATCCTTCTAATGCAGCCCAGGTAGTTGGGGCCCAGAATCTCTTTTTAAGGAGCGTCCGCCAGAAGCAACCCAAACCCCCTCCTTTCGCCCCTATCCCTTATTGCTACAGGCTTGGGGTGGTGCAGCATATATAGTCCCCAATCCGGCACTAGAACCTCTATGCAAGAATAGACTGGTTACTGCGAGCCCAATCCAAAGCAGCCAAAATTAGGTAGAGACAGTACCTATAGGGTGCCAGGTCCAGAGGGCAAGGGCAGGTTTACTGGAAGCCGGCGGATCGATGTATCCCTGCTTCCACCAGCAATATGCGTTAATCACTCTAGCTTGGCCGACGGGGAAAAGTCTCTCTAGATCGCAACCAAAACCCTTAGGCCGGACAGCTCCAGAGGCATTACATAAAAAGCATTAGCCCTAATACCAACCATCCTCATTAAGTTACCAGGACAATCAGGTATATTTTCCAGCCTCTCCCATATCATTCTTATACCATTCCCAAGTAATATGCAAACATATCGAGAAAGGTGCATGCAGCGAGTAAGATAATGCATAATAATCCTGCATTATGCATAATCCAGACAGGTCCCGTCTAGTAATGGGAGGGGGAAATAGTCGAGCCATTGGGTGGACAAGCGCCAGATGTTGCCTATAGCTTCTATAACTCGTCCTAGCAAGCTTCTGGGTGAGTTCTAGCTATTTATATGCTGATAAGAATAGCAGTTGATATTCTATTTAGCGTATCTCCATAATTCGAAGACAGCAGACTTGTTGGCTTGCTATAAATCCCCCAATCGCAGTAGTATAGATTCCCCATTATTTAGCAGCATCAGTAAGTATTCGTCTTCCTATCGACTTATATAAAGTGATTTTCTGATATTCTGTCTAGCGCTATGTTATATAAATGCCTCTGCTGTATTCTCCGTTGCATCAACAAATGTGCATAGCCCCCAAAACGTCTATCTTCCTATAGGAATTACAAGGTTGGATGAGGATAGGGATCATAGGGGTTCTTCGAGTCTTGGCCAAATGCAAGGGTCTAATGTAGATGAGATGGTAATATCTAACCTGAAGCCTAGCCCAGCATCGAAGTGACGAAGATAGTAATTGCTATTCTAATTGTATTGTTGGGGGTGATAAGCGAGATTGTTCTTGGGCTATATACCTCTAGTCATCTTCCTATGGATTCTGATCCAGAAGATATGGCACCCAAGCCCCGCGCGCCTTCTATTACCGCAAGTGCCGATGCAGTAAGGGCCATAGAATACACCAGCAAGATAGCCTAATCGATCTGGTTGAGAAGAACGAGTGGTTGTGAATTCGCTAATGCAATCCTGCGTATAGTCTATATCATATCTAGATTCTTTTATTGGAGAAGTCCTAGCGAGTCTAATGTAATAATGCAATTTTGGTTTAATGGGCTGTCCATGGCAAACTGCGGATCGAACTAGTCCTGGCTACCGAAAGTATATCCCACTTATACCCGAGAGAAGTAGATTAAAAGATTATCGGCGTCTTACCTTAGCCCTGGCTTTGACCTGTGCTGCGAGGTTAGCGACTATATGCGCTTCCTCAGCCTTTGACTCCGTCGAATGCTACCCAAAGGCTATACTGTACCGATACCCCCACCCGAGGCTTGCTGGAGAGGATGAGTGCCGTGTTGCTAGGAGGGCCGGGTTAGGCCGCCGCGCGTTGTATCGACCTGTTTGGAAGGAGGAAGGCGTGGCGTAAGGGGCCCAGTAGCAATGATGATGCAATCCAACATGGGAGGGCTTGGCGTGGTGGGTATGATAGGACTGGCACAGATGGTCGACCCTCCAAGGCTGCTATGCAGCAAAGCAGTGGGGAAGGCCGGGCGGCCGAGTTGGGGAGGCAATTCCTCGAAGGGAGGAGTTTGGGCCGGTGAGGGGGGCCATGGCTCCTCGGGCCATTACTGCGCTTGCCAGTCCTGCCATGGGGCAGGATCGTTTGCGATGGCCAGGTCAGCGTTGTCCGGCCAGCTGCAATTGTAAGCCAGGTCAGTCGCCGCCGGGCTAGGCGAGATGGAGAGGCCCGAGTATGCGCTCGCCTGCTAGGGCGCCGGGCTAGCGCTTGTCTAGAGGGGGGGGGGGGCAAGGCGCGGCTGGGGCCCCCGGCAGGAGCCTCGTCTTGGCGCTGGGGCGACTAGGTGGGCTCCGTTATGGGCTCCGCCGCGGTCTTATAGCGCGGTCGCATAGGTGCGAGGTCTGCCGCCGAGCGGTTGGGGTTGGCCAGGCCTGCGATGGCCGCCATTTGTTTAGTAGCAGCCCCGCCGGACGCGGACAATATTGTCATCCGCGCCAGGGGCGGCTCTATCCAATAGCCCGCTGCTAAAGCATAAATGCGCTAAGCCGGGTAGTCGTCTGGGAGGAGTATCTCGATACCGCCGTCGAGATGGAGATAAATAGGATATAAGAATAGGCCGAGGGCGGCATTGAAATAGGAACGTTGGATATGCGGTGGCAGGCCCTAGCGCTAGTAAAAGCAGTCGCAAAAGGGGCATTGCTCCGCCAAGGATACGTTATGCATTGCGGTAAGGTAACTAAACTATACGGTAGGGCATAGGCCGCGCGCCTCAGCGCAGTCAAGGCAATCGAGGCTCAGTGCTTTTGCCAGCATTATATGGCATATATTAAAGTAGCGGAGGATGGCATCGATACGGACGACATAATGGCATATGGCATAGGACAATTACGGCGCGGGCGGGGTTGGTTTGACGGGAGGGGCCATAGTCTCGAAGCCCTTATTCGTCTTAAAGGCCGGAGCATATACCTTCCCGTATGCGTGCTCTATATAATTGCTGAGCTCTGATGGATTAGTAGTAACCCATCCCGCATATAGGGCAAGCGAAGTCTTAGGCTAAGCCGGGCGCTTGGACTATAGCGTACTTCGTCATATCCGATCGTTTACCAAAGGACTTATTGCAGATGAGACATTTGGAACCTTTGCCGGGGGGGATTATTAGGCTTATGCGAACCGGCCCGTTATGGTGGGGATTATGCTCTAGCTCCGGGCTGCGGTGGCCTGGCGAGGGCGGGCGGGCGATGGCGATGGCGCTTTTGGAGAGGTAGTAGCCCGGCCAGGTAATGGCATTAAGCGCATACATTTCCGCGTCGGCGTCGAAGACGGTGCCGGGCGCCCATACGCGCATCAGTTGGTCAACATGCAGATCCGCATAGGCCAACCGCATCGAAGCCTTTACATATATATAGGGTTTTTCCGCCGGGTTGGGTTGCAGCGGGGACGAGGCCTGCAGTAGCCCATGTTCCAGCCAACTTGCCTTATCTCAAAAGTAGGCCTCTCGATGCGCCAGGATAGCAAGCTCCTTGAGGCGCCGCCTGTGCATGTAGAGCTTATTACGAGCTTTAGACGCCTCCTTTATCCTGCTTTACCGCTTAAGCTCTTCCCACTCTCTCCTAAGGGCTATGGTATTGCGATGCGACTTGGCCTCTTGGTGCTGGGCGAAGGTTATATAAGATAGGCGCCTTAGGGTCATAGTCCTTGCCTGCGTGGCCTAGGTGCTTGAAGAGCTGTATGTTGTTGCCAGTGAGCTTGCCATAAGCAGCGCCTTGCATGTCATAGTATAGGTGCGTGGCCTGGTACTTTTGGTTATGCACGGCCTCTGTATGGCTTAGGATCCGATATATTATAGATGTGGGCATTCCGTACTCTATGGGATAGGGTAGCAGCGGATATTAGCCACTCGCTCTACTATAGGTCTGGGACCGCAAGCTAAGCGGAGGGAAGAAAACGCACCCTTAAAGTCCACGCCCGCCCCAATGCGTAGAAAGTAGGGATGAGGAGGTGATTGCAAGCCGGCGACTAGGCAGAGGCGCTTAAAATAGATGCGGAAGGTAGTGCAGCTCATTTTGCAGATCCGTGAAGTGCATAGCTCCTCTCGCCAGGCAAGGACGGTACGGCCTGTATCTAGGATAGGTCTATGCAAAAGGTCCAATGCGGTTCGATACTTAGCCTGGAAAGCATCCTCCTACAGGGCATGTGCTACAAGAAGATGGGTGAGGTCCAGAAGCGTTGTGGGGATCAAGGTCGTCGAGAAGGTGAAACTAGAAGGGCGAGATTAGCGGCGCAGGACCGTAGTGGTCGGGGGGGGGGGATGGTCAGGGCGTGACGGAAGGTAAACGGGAGCGAACGGAGGGCTTTGCGGCCGCCGTGCGCGGCCTTAACAGTCTGCGCCGATGGGAAGGGCGATAATGCTTCCTCTGGAGAACCGAATTCACCACATGCCCAGCTAAGATGATAAGCCTGACAGCATAACAGGAACGGGAGGAAGAACGCGGCGAGGTTTTGGCACTCCGCCAAAAGCCGCATTTTCCCCAGTGCTTGTTTATCCAATGCTGCATGAACCGTTCTGTCGTCAAAAATTTCGCTTGCGCCTTCTTACAATGCTTGGCCGGGCAATGTCTATGTTCCTCTTCTTGAAAGTGTAGAATCCACCCTCCGACCCTTAGGCACTTTCTGTGTTGAAGACATTTCTCCGGCCTATCCTTTTTGTGCTGCTCATCATCGACGGCGCCGCAGCAGTTGCACTTCGGCGGTGACGGTGGGCCTGGAGGCGGCAGAGGCGGCGCGGGTCCCTGATAAGGTGCCCAGGGCATGTCGCGGACATTGAAGTTGAACATGTAATGGAGCTGATTCGTGTCCGGTACCCATGGCTGAGCGTTCCCGGTGGCTTGCTGGCGGACTTGATGACCATTTCCCATGGCTTGCGGGTAGGCTTGAAGGCCATTTCCCATGTCTTGCGGATAACGTTGGAGGGCATTTCCCGTGGCTTCGAGGCTACGGCTGGTTACTTTCCGGTCTACGATGCCGTATTAATCAGTGTCCGCTTCTGGACCCTCGGCGCCCTCAATATCTGATAACAAGCTAGAATCATCGGAGGGGCTCTCGCTAGTCTCTGCGTACCGCTCCGCTCAGGACGACGAGAATATCGAGGCGGAAAATTCTTAGTATATTACAAGCCAAGCAGGTCAAGGCTGTGACACGGTGCAAGAACAAAACCTTGTTCGTGACTTACGAGATAGATTAGATGGGCGGCCAACGGGTTGTTATACAAATTTGTACTGGCGGGCGTTGGGCTACTAGCTTCTCTGAACGCAGTGTGGGTGCAGCGGGTAGGGTGGATATTGGGCTTTTCATTCATCGAATCAATGATCTTGAGCCGATGCTCGAGGTTGACAAGCACTATCGCTCGTGGCGCGTCGCCATTGCTGCCCCTACCGCGCAATGTGCAGTCAGCAGACCCAAAATGCAGGCTACATGCTCTAAGTTCTGCGCAACTAAGAGCTGGCAACTGCAGGACTACCCTGGTAAGCATAGGGTACCTACACAGTCCGAGAGTAAGACGTTGGAGCTCAGCCCAAGAGCCAAACGCTCCAAGGTTGGCCACGTCTTACGCGTTAGCACATCACTATTTGAAAAAGCTCCCTGCCGGTAAGTCAGTAACCTGTCATCAGACAACTACATGCCCCTTACAATCGCGATCAAACTAACATCTCAGAATTGCACTTGCTATATTGGTAAAGTGGAATGGGGTAAATGAGGCTGTCGAACCAGTCTTGGGTATTTGTGGGATGGATGGTTGGCACATGCGGCCTGCGTGTCCACTCACATACGAGTCTTCTGACAGCTCGCGACAACGCCCCAGGATTCCCAAAAGGAACACTTCATCCAAGGATTGGCGCTAGATTGTTGCAGATCTTCCGTTGATAAGGCACATAAGTACTGGAGCCCGATAGTATGCGAGGTCTGCATGGGAAGAGGGCATGGAGTTGAGCCACATTCACACAATTACGCCGGCAAGGGCATTCTGTAGTCGCGCTTGCGAGCCCAGAGACAATGTGGGGACAGGTGAGAGGATTTATCAGGAAACATGATAGAGGACAATTGTGGGATATTCTAGCTAACAACGGGGACCCCTTAAGTATTCGAAAAACGGGACAGCCACGAACCCCAGGCCTCTGATTAGCTCCAAGTGATGAAAGTGAGGTAGACAGTGAGGAGGAGGAACAGTAGGAGGATGCGGTGAAAATTTGAGCTTGGGACTGCCCGGTTCGGCCTAGTTTTGGATTGTCATAGCTTCATCAACAGTGCAATATAATCTCCGAGAGAGCTCTTGCAGACGGCTTTGGGTTTGTCCTAGGGGAGCTTCTTGTATGGACAAAACACGTACCTTACACGGGCAGTAAAATATCGTACAGGAAATAAAACAGGGGACTCAGAGGTGCTGTTTGTCGTCTGTATCATTGCGTTTTAACAATGCGACGGGAAGGATTTGCTAGTCTTTAGTGCTTTCTCCCCTAGAGCTATCAGATTGCTCCTTATCCAAGTGCTCAGCCGACATCCCAGAATTCAAGATGGAGTGTTTCAGTATGTCTTTCGCAGACACTTGGGTTAGGCAGAATTTACCATTTCTCCGGCTTCGACTCGATCGCCTTTTCAAAGAACGCCGGTACACTCGTCCTTTCGATCATCTCGCTGCAGAACGATGGATGGTCGTCAAAAGCCGTAAAGCCAGTTCCATCGTAGCAACCCACATACTCCGCATCAACCTCGTCAGCTTTCAAGACGCCCAGGTCAACCCGCAGCAGCAGATCACCGTCCTCCATCTTCCCGCCAGGTCCTTATGATAAGCCTGCATAAACTCTTGACGAAGCTTGACATGCGTAGCGTCATGCTTTCCCAGGTGCTCCATATACGAGATATCGAGCCAAAAGAGCAAATGGGCCTGGCGGTTACATTTCAGGCCAGGAAATATGCCGTCCGCTTTGGTGGCCCCAAGCTGCCTACCGCTCTTGAAACCACGGCACGCCCTCGCGCTCACAAGGCCCTTCTGCGGCCCGCCCGTCAGCACGTTTGTGATCCAACGCTTTGCCAAGCCATCAAAATGCTCGTTCCAGTACTCTTGCTCCCGCGGGCCCATGTCGCTGGAGTCTTGCCCTTCTACCACAAAGCAGAAGTCGTCCGGGAACTTGCTCATTCGGACTCTGCCTGGCCTGAACTTGGCGCTCAGCGGTCTAGGCTGCGGGACTGCAGACAACGACGAGGCGAACCGATCATCGGGGCCGTCTTTGGTCAAGCGACTCCAGTACGCATCTCAGTAGCGGCATAAGCTGCCGCAGTGGCCAAAGCCATCCTTCTTGTGGTCAAGCCCAGCCTGGTGCATCGCCCTCGTCGCCGGCAGGTTGACGGTCTCTCGCCAGAAGCCCGCGTCGTCGGGCAGGGCGTTCCAGAATGACGTTATAGCCGAGCTCTCCCACCAGGCTTTGAAGGTCTTGGGCGAGGCCCAGTAGCTCATTCGTGTCTTGGTTGGAAGGTCGTTTTGTTTAGAATCTTCGACGTGGATGGCGGCCGGCCGGATTAGGTCTTGGAAGGAGTTTATGACAGCTATTTTGCTTTCCGAGGGGCTGTCGGCATGATACTGACATCCGAAGACGGAGACGGTGAAGTGGTGCGCCTCAAGGAACTTGGCACTAAGCATAGGCATAGTGTTTTTGGGCGAGGTTGAAGGTGCAAAATCGCAATATCGATGGAATATAGTTTCTGACACAAGCATCCTGAGGGTGGGTTGAACTATGCGTTCTTGGGTTTCGGAAGATCATTCATCCTCCCTCGCCCTTTAGCCAGCTTCATGGCTGCGCCGTATCCTGTGAAGAACGCCACGTAACGATAAGAATAATAAATTGCAGGATCTCAACGAATCAGGGGCTTAGGCTTGGTGATTTCAAATTGACATCGCCAGCCTGACAGTCTTCATATTGTTGACATACAAAGTGGTGGAAAGTTCCCAGCGCACCCACTAACCATCCTCATCCAAATCTGGGCGGCGTCATGTGGAGTGGTGCGCTCGTAGTACTTCATTAGTCCCCGAAATGCAGGGCAAGCCCGGCTTGCTGGACTGACGAGTATCGCACGTACCGTATAGTTATCGCAGGGTAAAGAGATAGTATACGTAATAAAATCCAAGCAATATTCCCACCGTTGTAGTTCTATATACGAAAGATGGAAACAGTATATGGTAGAGTAGCTAAACTTGCGCTACTGGTCTTCCTCCTTCTAGGGACTAGGACCAACTGCGGGCTCGTCTTTTGCCAAATTGCCGTTGATTGCACAATACTAAGGTATGGGCCCTTGTTCGGATGATGATATGTCTTCTCATTCCTTCTGAGTATACCCACAAAGTGGAGATGTGTTCCCTACTTTGAAGTGCCCCATGTGACGAGCACTATGAAAGATGTCCGAAGTTTCACAGCGAAGACTGACGGCTCGGCGGAGTATGTTGTTTTGGATCCTGATCAAACTGATTTGACTTGAACCTGTAGCTCGCATCCTTCTTCTATATCCGGGTATCTCCATACAATGCTAAACACCAAGAAGCTCACCCAGCAACGCCTTTGGCCGGCGCCCAATTCCTCAGCCACTCCCTCGCCTTATCCATATTCGGCCCCTCCGACTCCGCAGCAGCCACACACCACTCCAGCTCCCACACGGCCTCACTCGCTAGCACCTCCGCAACCATCCTCCGCTTCTGCCCACCCTCATCAACACAGAAATACATAGCCTTTGCCCTATCATCCACCTCCGCAACCAACGGTTTCACCTCCGCCATCAACGCCGCAGCCGCACTCCCCTTCGCCGCCAACCCACTATTCTTCCGCCCCGTCTTGCACCACTCATTCGCGCACCAAGCCTTCCCACACCCACTCAGCAGCTGCGTCAGATACCGCCGCTCAATGCGCCGCCGCAGCGCCGTGCCCGCCGGGTCATGCATGGATGCGTACAGCGGCGCGAAGCAAATCGAGCACAGCCCCAGATCGTTGCCCGGGCCTTGGCCCATGCGCGTGCCAGCACCGATCTGCCCGCGCGGGCCCACGCCGTCGAGCGTGCGCCCGCACAGCGCGTCGCGGCAGATCGCCGGCGGCGCGCGATACTTTTTGTCGAGCTCGTGGTGCGCCATGTGCGCGGGCATGTCGCGCAGGCGCACGAGCTTGGCGCAGAGGTGGCAGTCGGTGGTGCGCGTGCCGTCGACGCGCTCGTGGGGCGTGAGGCCGGTGATGGCGGTTTCGGCTTCCGAGGCGGGGTCGGTGGGATCGCCTTCTTGCGGCACTTCGAGGTGGCAGAATCGGCAGAGAATGAGCTTGGCGGGGCAGATTGTTGTGCGGTGGCGGGCGAGGAGGGGCAGCGAGGGGAAGGTTTGGTCCGGGCCGCAGGAGGGGCAGGCATGGGGCGTGTGGAAGATGGCGTCGTGTTTGGTTTTGCTTTCGAGGCTGCTGCCGAAGCCATCGCCAAAGTCGCAGTGCCAGTGGTTCTGCCATTCGAGGGAGCGTTTCTGGAAGACGTTCTTGCAGAGTGGGCAGACCACGTTGTTGCGGAGACAGAAGTTCTCGTGGAGCATCATTGTCCGCTTCGGGATCCACTGCAGGCAATTTTTGCACTGATCATCCTCTGCAGAGTGCTCTATAGTGGTTTCTGCCGACCCGATCCCTGGTTCGGATGACGCGGCCCTTGCGCGAAGTATGAAAGGCTTTGGTCGTGACTTGGTCGAAGGCTCGTCGGTGGTAGAATAGCCATGGACCGATATTCGTAGTCCCTCTGCGCCATCCAGCTCAGCGTTTTTGGGAGACAGTGTAATTTTCTTGACTCCTTGTATCGGAGTGGAGAGGTCTCCGAACACATAGTCCGAGTCTCGAGGCGGGACACGCGAGCGAGCAGACTGCGGGCTGATGAGAAGATCGATCTCGTCTCCATCCTGAATACCGCTCAACTCAATTTCCAAATCTCGACTTCTGTCCCAGGACACTAGCTCGTAGTCAACGTAGTCTCCTTCGAGCACCTTGCCTTCGACTGGCTTCCAGATATCGATCGCGCCGCCAATTGAGCTCCCATCAGCAGTCCCTGGGGCGCGTTGCGACTTTGCCACAATCTGGCGCAAAGTCTCCCGCGCTTGCTCCTCGTTGAGGGCTTCTATATCGACTTGTAAGTCTGTGTCCACGACGCATATCCCGTCTCCTTCCGGTTCGAACTTATCGACCAGGAATTGGAACGTCTCGCCCTTGACCCCACGGACCGAGAGCACGGCGTCCTTTGTCAACGTCGTGAATGCGCCTCGCATGTGGCGTTCCAACAGCGCTTTCCAGTCGTCGGGGTTGTATCCAGCCTCGAGAG
The DNA here is from genome assembly GCA_022609195.1 of Plenodomus libanotidis. Classification (NCBI taxonomy): domain Eukaryota; kingdom Fungi; phylum Ascomycota; class Dothideomycetes; order Pleosporales; family Leptosphaeriaceae; genus Plenodomus; species Plenodomus libanotidis. The sequence continues at coordinate 152,594 of JAGKQA010000058.1, forward strand.
GCCGTAGCCGCACATAGGTGCCTTTCGGTAATATCCTGGCATCAACTCTAATCTGTGGGCGCTCTGCGTTTCCATTTGCGCCAGTCAAGTCCATAGCCGCATCGTCAGCGTGGCCGTCTTTCGAGTCCGTCTCCTTGATATCCAGAGCGTCGAGAAGATATGGGCTTAGTGCAATGTCGCCTTGCTCCGCAGAGAACTCGCGTATTCCGGCGTAAACGGTGTTGCCATTTGCGGGGTTGACGATGCGGAACATGAGAGGGTTTGGTAGCTGGCCGACAAAGCCAGCAAGGGAATCGGAGTATTCGGGTCGAGCAGAGCGGATGTATGGGTTGGATGAATCGTATGCGGAGCCAAGGTTGCTGGCTTGCTTCGTCGACTCGGACAGGAGGTCTTCGAGGGCGGATTGGGGAAGACGAATCTTGTCGCCTTCGAGACCTCTGGCAGCTCGGTCAGAGGCATGAGCCACACTGTATGAGGCCGACCACCTGAGGGTGATGGGCTGATCTGCCATCGTGACAATGCGTGTCTGGCTGGTTTTGGGGCAGGTAGAGGTCGAATTGCAAAATCTAGATGTTTTGCTATGAAGGGGCGAGTTGAGGTGTGCAGGTCGATGACAACAGGCGGGGAGGAGACGGTACGACTGGGTTTGGAGGTATTACAATGATCATCGCACACTCGTGAAGCCTTGTGAATGGCAGAAAGGCAGTCGCATTGCAGTGAAGCGAGTGGATAATATATTTGGTTGCTGTTGGCGCGGACGCTCAGTCAGCCATTTTGGTGGCTTCTAACAAGTTCGACGGCCTCGGCGACAAGCACGAGCAGGCATCACGCAAGTCGTCATCGCCCTCGGGTACTCTTCGGCGATCGCGGACCGGTCTCGGCCGGGTAACGCCGATGTTCACCTAAACTGTGAGTCCTCTCACAGACATATTGCATTGCATGACCACACACACGCCTCGCTTCCGCAAGACACATGCAGACAGACGGCTTTCCTTCATCTTGCGTGCCAATAGAACACGGCCAGGCTTGCAGTGTCCCGAAGCTCCCCCACCTCCTGATCCTGAGCTGAGGCGCGGCGAGGCGACTTGAAGCCCGGACGCCGCCACCTCAACACGGTCTCGACTTTCCTGTCTCGATATCGCTCGGTCCCCATGGTCCAGTATCACCGATCGGCGTCAAGCTTCTTGTTCTTCATATGCCAAGCCCGCGTCTGCGTCCCAAGCATTGCCAAGTCTATTTCCAGCCGCCGCTCAGTGCACCCTTCGTTTCTGAAAGTGGGTTCCAAGCTCGTTGAGGGGTCCTCAGGTTGCACCAGGAGGCGTGTTACCCACATGGCCAAGGTGATCAAGGTGACAGCTCACCTGCGTGCCGCCTTGAGACTCAGCACCTCCCCGTCTTGGTAATTGTCAAAAACAGCGACAAGAGTCCATCGTCACATCGTCTTCGGCGAGCTGATACACCGCCCGTCTCCCACTAGCGTTCCCGTACGCTTGTTCCATTCAAGAAAAGAAATTCTCCGAGCTTTGTTTCTGTACGTCGCCGCAGCAATAGTCACGGTGCCTCTGGAGCGTGCCTACCTTTGCGAGCAGTTGTGCTCTAGGCGTCGGGATCCCCATCGTTTCCAGCATTTTGGTTGCCTTCTGGCTCTCTTCCCAAAGACGTCCAGTAGCCTTCCATGGCTGTCAGCACCAATCAGCACAACGCGGCTATCCACGACCTGCCAGACGAGGTCGGAACACTCACTATAGGGTCTCTCTTCGCGAACCCTCTTCTGCTTTGCCACACTGTCGACTATCTACCCGTCGCCGCTACGCTGAACCTCGCAGCTACTTGCCATGAGTTGCGGAGGTTACTGTACCAGACAAGAGGTGTGTTCCGGCGTCTGGACTTGAGCACTGTCAAGTCCGCACAGTTCGACATTGCGCCCATCGACCAAGGAGGCCTGAACTGGCGGAATGTCCAGCTCGACGAAAATGTGACCGAGGATGAGTATGTTCACAGTCCACAACCCTTCTCCTAGCAGCCCGTGCTGAGTCTTTATCACAGCTTCTATGCCGGGCCGCTGAGAGGGATTTTTTCGAAGCTACGGCGACGCGATGTACTCCTTGATGTGACAACACTGATCCTTGATGGGCTATCTGTGACGGCCGAGCTCGTCCACGAAATCATCACCGATGCCAGCTTCTCGGTGCGCATCTTGTCTTTGCGTGAAGTGAAGAACCTTAACGAGCCGAAACTCCGAGCTGCACTCCGGATGGCAGTGCGTCCCAGTCGACCCGAGGGAACACCTCGTCTACAAGGTCTTTACATCTTTGGCCCGCGAGATCCGTCTCCGTTGCTAGCATCCTCTGCAATTGGCACCGCGACAGCTGAAGTTGGCAACGAGATCTTCGAGGCGGACGACGTGACCGCGTCCGCCTTGAACGCAGCCTCTTTTGACACGCTAGTCACAGAGTTGAAAAGTGTTGTCGGTGCCTCTGCTTGGTGGGATCAAAAGGGTACCACCCTAAGTCGTCCCATCTCTGCCGAATGGGCAGAGACTATGCTCGCCTGCGCCGGCATTGTCTCCTTTGATGCTCCTCTCTGCCAAGGACCCAGGCACATGAACTCCCCCGCGTACGGATCAATGAATATGACCGCCAACAGTCCACCCCCTCCATATGAGTCGTCGAAATGGGCAGTAGCAACTTGTGCTCTTGACGGCTGCGCTGGATGCGGATCGGCCCCAGAGGGTCTGACTGCCTGGGGCAAGTCGGACGGGCCCTTGCCTCTCCTGTCACCGGTCCCTCGACACTCGTCTAGCGTGAAAGTGGCATGCTGCCCGAGTGATGCAGTGGTGCGTTCTTCGCGTGCAAGCCTGACGAGCGGAAGCAAGCAAAGAGTCTTCGTCGCCCGGTGCTTGGAGTGCCTTCACGGACGGTTATGCTGGGGTTGTATGAAATGGTGGTGTGAGAAGTGCTTCACGCTGGGACAGATGGATCCCGATGGACTGACGTACAAGGTACGAGATGATCTCTGTGTGAGGTGTGATGCGGTATTCAACGAAACGTACGGCGGCGGCCACATCGCCACCGTCTGAAAGCTAGGTCTCTGTGTGAGCCCCAACAGGATGGCAGCATCGACGGCATCCGTCATGGTCAGCCTGCTCATTGAAGCCCTCTTCTCTGCTTCAATGTCTCAAGCCATCCTGTTGAGGTCGACCAAATTGTATGCAAGGTTTCTACCCCCTGATTGCCATTAGCAAGCAGATCACCATGGGGACTTCCTACTCGCGAACTCGTTCCCTGGACGCCAGAGTTTGTCGAACCATGGCCCGACTAATGCAATCTCGATAGTGCCGAATATCTCGCTCTTGTTGGGAGTGTGGCACCAACTGCCTCCAGTGCATCGCAAAAACACAGCACAAGTGCGGAAGCTGCAGCGGAGGGTACTGTACCATCCACAATGAAGGCTGCGATACGTCGAGGAATACTTGCGATTGTAAGTTCTTTCCCTTGGCGCTAGGCTCGCTAATACTGACAGTGCCAAGGGTGTTCCACGCGCCGGCGGACTCGAGACTTGTATTACTAGTCCATACAGGTTGCGAGAGTCTTGGGGTCTGCCATCTCAGGGATCTCTTTGCATCTTCTGCGGTTTGGAATCCGAGTACCCAAGAAGTAATGACTGGCATCAGCATTGGAGGTCGACAACCCTCCTCATCATTTATTTATTGCTATTCCATATACCCATCTCATTTTAGCATCCCGACTCTGTACACTCAACATTCGAAGGAAAAGATAGCAGCACTGTCTCAATGAAAGCAACCACAAAAATCCAACAAAACTCCGCATGAACCGCGAATAACATATTGAGATCTCCTTTTAGCTCACGCTGACTTCATCCTTGATCAAGACCCGAGGCATGCCTTCCCTGACAACGCGCCCTTCCGCCATGACAAAGACTTTGTCAAAATCAATGACAGACTCCAGGCTGTGCGTCACCGCAATCACCGAGTAGTCTTCAAAAATTCTCGCCACAACTCCCATAATCGTCTTCTCCGTCTCGCGATCCAGATTCGCCGTGACCTCGTCCAGCAATAAGATTCCACCCTTCGCGCCGGATTTCTCCCGCTCATGCGCACGCAGCACGGCGATAACTAGACTGAACAGCTGCTTCTGTCCTTGGCTCAACATATCTCTCCCTATGGCTCCGTCCAACCCACCAGCCCTCTCGACCGTCTCCCACAATCCGACGGCCCGCAGCGCCTCGCGGCACTCTGCGTCAGTCGCTCTCCCATATGGGTCCAACGCAGTCCGGAATGTCTCGCCCGACGCGAGGAGGACCATGTCCTGCGGCATGGCGATGATGCGCTCGCGTAGTGTCGCGCGGTGGATGCGGTGCAGGGGCAGGCCGTCGATGGTAATGTTGTTGGCGGTGGAGGGCATTGGGTCGAGGAGTCGGGCGAGGAGCAGCAGAAGGGACGATTTGCCGCTGCCGGTGCGGCCGACGATGGCTACTTTCTCGCGGGCAGCAATAGTCATGGAGACGCCCTTGAGTGCGAGCGACGTCTCTGCCGCTTCGTCCTTGTATTGGTCCTCGGCGTAGGACGCATCAACACCGTCAATAACAACCTCGCCCTTCTCAGGCCACGTTTCCCTCGGCCTCAAATCCTCACCCACACATTCCTCAGAACCCGCCGCCTCGCCAAACTCTTTCAATCGCTTCACCGCACCCAAGCTCATCTCCAGCTGCACCCAGCACTGTACAACGGTATTCAGCATCCCGCCAAAACTCATCAACGCCACAAACCCAGCACCCACAAACCCGGCGCGCTCGCGCAGCGCCGGTACCTGCGTCACTAGAACAGTCACGCCGACGGCGATGGCCGCCACGATGAGCTTCATCACGAGGCTTAGCCAGATGCTCAGCATCTCGAGCAGATACAACGGACGCAGCGCGTCATCCAACGTGCGGTGGTGCTGTGCGACGTAAGCGAGCGTCCAGCCAAAGGCGCGGAGTGAGGCGAGGCCGCGGACGGTGTCGGCGAATTGCGTGTACAGGGGTGACTTGTTCTCGAGTTCGATGAGGCGGAGTTGGCGGGATGTGGCGAGGTAGTACGCTGTGATACGCAGGAGCACAATGAGTAGAAAAGGGTATGCCCAGAGAATGAAGGGTGTGCCGATGGCTACGACGATGGCCTGCCCTGCGGAAATGAGTGCGAGCGACGCGGTATTCATTAGCATGACGGGGAGGGTGGTGTCGACCATATTCATGTCCTGCGAGAAGTAGTTCACGATCACGCCTTGGTCAGTCCGCGTGAGGTAGCGCAGCGGCGCGCCCATGAGTGCCTGTACGGCGCGCAGGTGTAGTGCTGTGCCGCTGGCTTTGGCCATGCCGATGATGACGAGTCCGAGGAAGGCTACGAGGCTGGTGAGGGCAAGCACTTGAATGCCGCCGTAGATGCCGAGATAGAAAATTTTGATGTTCGCGGGGGCGATGTCAAAGGTGTTGTCGGCCCAGAATTTGAGCCAGACGGGGCCGGCATTGGGAGCGACGCCGTTGGCGAGCGCGGCGAGGATGGTGCTTATCAGGAGAAGGGGGCCGAAGGATGAAAAGTAGTGCGCGTAGACGGAGCGCTCGGTCAGGGCGCGCGAGGCGGACTTGTCGCTCGGAGGCTTCACGATGGGCATGTCGCTGAATTTCGAGTCGGTACCGATGTCGTTGTTGCCACTGTGTGCCTCATCGTGCTCGAGCGCCAGGGTGACCTGACGGTCCTTCAGCACCTCGTCTGGCGGTCCCTGATGTAGAACGCGGCCTTCTGCGCCAAGGGCGACGATGTACTTGGCCAGGTGCATGTATTGCACCGAGTGCGTGCACCACACCACAGTGGCCTTGCGCCGAACGAGGAAGCCGTCCGCGCAGAAGAGACGGCGAACAATCTCGTCCGCCGTAGGCTTGTCCAAGCCAACGGTAAAGTCATCCAGCACAAGCAGGTCGGTGGCGAGATACAGCGCCCGCCCCAACGCGACCCTCTGCTTCTGTCCGCCACTCAACGTGACGCCACCGCTACCAACCAGCGTCTCGTCCGCCATCGGTAGGGTGCGGAGATCAGATTTGAGCAAGACGGCCTCCAGGATCTCGTCGTACAGGGCACCGTCGAAGGGCGCGAAGCCGATGATGTTTGCGCGGACGGTGCCATTGACGAGGAAGGGAGTTTGATCGCAGTAGCCAATGCGTGGCTGTGGCTGGTGGAATTTGATGAGGCCAGAGGTGAAGGTTGCTTCGCCCAAGAGGGCTTTGCAGAGTGTTGATTTGCCGGAGGCGACGGGGCCGGTGATGACTGTGATGCGGGAGTTGGCTATTGTGAAGTCCAGGTTACTGAGTTGCCATTTGTCCTTGGTCCAGCCCACGCTCACGTCGTGGAGTGAGATGGTAGGCTGATCCTCACCAGCATCGGCTTTGGGCTGTGGCTCAAAGACTCGATAGTCCTCGTTTGTTTCTTTGTTGAGGAAGTCTTCAATGCGTCGGAGACTCGCGACGCTGGCTAGCATCATCGGCACTTTCTGGAACAGCTGGCACAGAGGGAGCGTTAAGAGCGACAGATACGACAGACTCCCAAACACCTCAGCCATCGACAGCGTCCGTCCCGTAACGGCAAACATGGCGAATGGCCCCATGTACTGAGGCACGAACGCAACGAATACCGAGAATAGCACAATCACCCGATAGCCGCTCCCAGCACTAATCTCATCACTCCGAAAATGCTGCAGCAGCCTCGTCACCGCCCCCGCAAGTCCCGACATTTTCAAGGGTTTCATGCTTCCCACGACCGCACTCGTCAGCTTCACCCGTTCTTCGGTGCTCTTCGCCCACCGCATCATGCGCGCGCCCGCGAAACCGCTGACACCGGTCGTAGCGAGCGTGCAGACGAGCACGATAAGTAGTGGCGCCAGGAAGGCCGTTCCGAGCTGGCGGTGGAGAAGCCAACTTGCGAGGATCACCTCGGTGGTGTTGGCCCAGAGGTCGTGGAGCGGCTGCACGCCGGCTTGGATGCGGTCTACGTCGGTGCTCATGAGGGTGAGAATCGAGGCGTCGAGGTGAGTTGCTTTGAGGTCCATGCTGTGGTGGAACATGGCTGTTACAAGGGACGACCGGAGGCGGGCGAGGCCGCGGCTGTTCAGGTAGTTGAAGGACGTCGTTGAGAGGACGATGCCTCCGTAGATGCAGATCGATGCCAGAATCAGGCCGGCGCTGGTGTTGCAGTCGGCAGCGGTGCCGGACTCGAGGTAGCGGATGAGGGTTTGGATGAAGAACGGCTGGCAGAAGGAGAACGCTACCATTGCGGCCTTGAAGGGGACGGGCTGAAGCAACGACCAGATCAGCGTTCTCAAAAGACTGCGACCGAGACTCTTCCTCTGGCTGCGCAGTTCTTTGTCGTCCATCCAGACATCTTGAAATCGCGTAGACACCTGGTCTGCTGAAAGCCGAGTGTCCAGTGCGAACAGATCGACTGTGTCGAGGATCTTCGCGTTGCCGAGGCGGATGAGTGGGTTCAGCCACGTGAAAAACGCAAGGCCGTATAGTCCGCTCGACTCCTCGGGGCTCGCGCCATCGAGCGGCAGCGCAACCCGACCGACCGGGCTCCGCTGAGGAAGAGCTTCCAAGATTGTGACGAGGCCTGTGAGGGCTGCGGCTGCCGTACACAGGATTGGATAGACTTCGTGCTCACGGCCGAAGAGCAGCCAGGCGGTGCGAGTGCGGATGGTTTGGATGACGAGAAAGATCGGGAGACAAGTGTTCAGCAAGAAGGATGGTCGAGCTGCTCGGCCGTGTTCGAAAAGGGAGACAAAACCTATTGCAATCGTGTTCAAGACTGTGAGGGCGGCGGAAGCTTGTCTGAGACTGGCTGGGGCAAGGGATGTGTGCTGTTGGGTGATTGTGACCAGTATTGCTACATTGACGGCGCTGAGCATGAGTATGGCGACCTGTATGAACATTCAGACTCAATTTCGTGCGCGTCTTTCGGAACGTCAGATAGGACTCTTGGTGACTCACGAGCTTGGTATATTTAAGACGCTCATGTCCACTGCCATTCTTGCCAGCTCTCAAAGCAGGCGCCCGGGCCAGAGCGAGCAGTATGAAACAAATACAAGGAACAATGGATAGGACAATATCCTCAAATACAAGAGTGAAGTCTGCGTCGATGTGACATGTTGAGCTGATGGGACTGTTTGGTGCGGGATCACGATTAATGGCAGAGCTCCAGGCGGTGATCACCGCCTGAGCCCGAGCCCCGCCGCGCCATGGTAGAGACGCCTCCATCAGAATCTGCTGATATTTATGACTGGATCAGATTCAGCTTCCTGTGTACAAAAGGTCTGTACCAGCTAACCCGAGCGATTATGAATAAAGTGGCAGGCAGGAAGCAAGGCCGTCGATGGTCAAAAAGGTCATGTGAATTAGCGGACTACCGGTATCTCCGTACTTAGGCAACCGTTGATAGCGTCGCCCGCTTACATTCAAAATTATCAGGGGCATGCGGAAAGACAGGCACTGGGGTTTAAGCACCTTCTCCTTTGCGCCTAAAATCTCACTGCATAGTGCATTCTTTCTAGAAATGCCGTTGCTTTCCAAGGTTCTCACGCCTGGTGACAGCAGTCTTCCGAAGAACTTTGTTCTTTCAATGAGCTTTATGTCGGTTGTTTCAGGAGGTGCAAGGTGACCAGAGCATCGCAGCAGCCACTTCCGAGGTCACCAGTATATTCTATATCACTGTCCTTCCTCCTAGATGTCCCTCCTCAAGCCCCAAAGTAGCATCAAATCCCTGTACAGGAGCTTATCAGTTGCTTCAGCTCAGAAGGGGTAAAACCAACTTTTCAGACCGTCTTGAAACAATTGGAGAAGATGCAGTTGTTCTAGTCTTTAAATCGATCGCCTCAAATGTTGCGTCACGGATACAACAAAGAACATAATTCCCAGGTCATGTGGCATACAGAGTGAAATAGGGTCGCACGAGGCCATGATCAACCAACATGGAAATAATGTACTTTGTCTACTAGTGCCAATAGTATGAGTTGAGATATGTGATGTTAGTAGGACATGCACTGCGATTCAATGTTGGCCTACTGGGCATAGATTTCATTGAAATTTGAAACTCTAACCTTTCTGTTCCTAGGTTTTGTGGAAGCAAAAAAAAAGAAGAGAAAACAAAGAATTATATTTCCATGTTGGCAACTATTATGAACACATGACGTGCTCAGGCAACAAATATAGACATTACTAGGACTATGATAGAAATAATTATAACTTATATAGTTGCAACATACTCCAGTCCTAGATTTTCGGTATTTTTTATCTTATTTGTTGATTTATCCAGTTTCTTTACGGATTGTAGCCTAAAGTTAACTTAACCGAAAGCTTATTAACTACTCAGTAGATTTACAACGGTCTGCTGTACTCGCTACCAGTTTGAAGTCTTTGGAAAGGGAAAGAAACAAAGCCACAATCATATGAGTATCTTTGCCTATATAACCCTAAATGAAGACTCAAGTGACATCAATTCAGACGAATGAAGACCTCGGAACCGTGCGTATGAAGTCTTCTATACAAAACACTGTATCATATAAGCCATCTAGGTCTTTGTTCCCCCCTCCCCCACAGCCAGAAACCCACACAAGTCAAGTTGGAGGAAAGTAGCGCGAGGTTGGACACCAATGTGATCAGCAGCACGGCTATGCAGACTGTACTACCTTTCGCGGCTGATGCTAGGTACTGGCGGATTGAGGTCGTCTTCTTAGGCGTCATACTATGACTGTGGATTTCTGGTATTGTTCTCCACGTCTGACGAGCCTTGACCCAAAAGACAATGCGCTTGTTGTAGATACTCAGCGCCATATCTGGCCATATGGTCATAAGGTCGTTCCTGGTGACAAAATGTGACGGAACCAAAATTCTATCTTCGATCAAAACCGGAAAGGACTTGAAGAGGACGGAGCTAAATGAGTCAGAAGTGGATCGTTCATTCCACTATTTCCCATTCAGGATATTATTTACTATCACCAGGCCACGGTCTCGCCTCCATTCGGACCCTACCTAGTAGAAAAGTGCCCCGGCCGCAACTCGCCCACCATTGAGACGAATTGCTCACTTGACTCTGAAAACCTCAACCTGTTTTTCCCAGTCCTTCTCCTGGAATCTCTCCCCATTCATATATCCATGAACGTAGCCCCAACCCGGGTCCTCGAACATTTCACCCGAAGGCCGTAAGAAGTCGACCCACGGATCCCCGGGCAGGATAACCGGGACATCCCCCGGCTTTGCATACTTTGGCCCAAGACAAAGGTGACCGTAGTCTGTCAGCCAAAGGGATCTGTCTTTTGTCCCACCGCTTTCGCTTATCACATAGTCTGCTAATGCGGAGCCAATCGGGGGCAGCCAGAACGTATCTTCATAATCTCGACTTTCCACAAACTCGCCATTTTTGGCAAGCGTCCACATTTCAAGAACGTCTTCAAAGGCTTGTGCTGCCTGTTTATTTCTCGTTTTGGGGTCCTTCGGCCAGAATGGGTACATTAAGATTGTGTGACATATAGCTGCGTGGCGCTCTGATCACCACCCGACAGTCTGGCCGCCTTTTTCCAGATTGCAGTAATTCGTTCCAAGAAATTGTGGTCAAATTCTCTGTTGAGCGAACCATCTTGAAAAACACCGCAAGTCTCGCGCAAGACGGACAAACGTATGCCTTTGTGTGACTAGGACAGCGTTGTCCAGCGTGGCCTTAGACTCAAAGGACATGTCGAGGGGTGCCGTAAAGCCCCCCTTAACTTGCATTGTAGTCGCTGATTATACTACCCTGAGAAGCATAGTACAGTCCGGCCCGTAGATACCGGCCATACTAAATCGCCCGCTCTCACCAAAACACTACTATTTGAATGACTTAGAACTCTAGCCTAGAAAGTCCGTTCGTGATAGTTTTTGGTGTTTTAAGTAGCTAGGAGGTAGGTAATCAAAATCTATATGACATGTTCACGCCTGTAGGTCCCTGGGGTTAGGGTTTCAAGCCACCGGCCACCTAAAGTCGCGTCAGACGCGCATAATATTTACTACTACACGCGACTATTCACACCACCCACCCACCGCCACCATGCCGTTTAAGGGCTATACAAAGCCTGATATAGACAATTCCATACTTGATATAGCTAACGGTGGTCTTGGTTTGCGCACTGCAGCTAGGAAATGGGCCATTCCTCATCAGACTCTGTCAGATCGCCTGGAGATAAAGCACAACCCAAAGAAGGAGTCCAATAAAGCACAACAGCGTATTTCAGGCGCTGAGGAAGACCGGATCGTCACCTAGATACTCCTTCAAGAGATTTTAGGTTACGCGCCCACCGCAGGTGCTGTGAGAGCTGTTGAAGCTTCTTGAGGCTAAGGGAGATGTAAAGCCACTCGGGCGCACATGGGTGCAGCAGTTTCGACGCCGCCACAAGACTAGAATACACACAAAGCTCGGAAACGTCCAGGAGTCAGTTCGGTTCGACGCCTTTACCCCCAAAGCAGTCAATTAGTCCTTTGATATATAGGAGGGTGATTTTGGCTGGGTTGAACCCGCGCTTACTGTGAACGTGGATAAGGGCGGCATTATAACAGGTTTCGGTAAGTATATGAAAATAACCGCCTATTTAAAGCCTATACTAATAAGATTCAAATAGGTATTGGATCTCTGGACCTAGAAAGCACAAAGACTAAGAGAAGTCTAATCAAATGCACGCAAGACCGCGCCTGGGTTACTCTCATTAAGGCCTATTGTGCTAATGGACATCTGCTCGACCCTGGTATTATTTATAAGGGCAAAGCAGCATAAGGACAGTGGTTTGAGAGCTAGGTGGCTGAGGAGATACCTAATTGGCAGGTTATCACTAGTCCGAATGGGTGGAAATCTAACAAAATCGCTATTGCATGGCTTGAGGACGTCTTTTTGCCTTAGAGGGACCAGATATGTAATAAGCATCAAGATAAAGCAATCTTGCTTATACTTGACGGTCACAAAAGCCACACTTCGGTATAAATAACTCAAATCTGCAGTCTAGTGAGGTTTGGATTAATGGTTGAATTTTGAACTAATTATATGGGTAGCCTGAGTTCATGGCCGCATCCTTCCTCAATAATATATATTTGTGCTTCCTACCAGCCCACACAAGCCACGGCCTGCAGCCCTGGGATAATGGTCCTTTTGCAGTGCTCAAAGGAGCTTATCGCAAGGCCTTGGGCGACCTTTCTTCATTAAACGACGCAAGCCCTGTGGGCAAGATTGAGTGTATGAAGTGCCTCATCAAAGCCCGCGCTGCTCTCACGCCTAGTGTTATTGAGGGAGGCTGGAAGCATACCGGAAACTACCCCCTTTCTCGCGCAAAGGCCCTCCAACATCCTGAAATTCAACAGGATAAAGAGAAACGCAAGGCTAGCCAGATGGATCACTCCTCGGACGATGACTCTGGCAGTAAGACTGTCATTGCAGATTTCATTACTCAAATAGGCCGCGGTAGAGACTACGATGAGAGACGCAAACTCCGAAAGATTGCGAACAATCAGGACGATCTTATGATACAAAATATCATTAAAGATCGTGAGATTGAGGGTTTGAAGGGTCAGATCAAGGCTCTCACCAAGGGCAAAAAGCGTAGGGCCATCCCTAATCCAAACCAGCGGTTCCAGAAGGTCGCAGACCTTGCGGCTAAGGGTATGAACCCTAATGAGGCTTTAGATGAGCCATCTGATGACCCTGAGGGTGAATATCCTAGCAATTCTGAGGATATCAGCCAGAGTGGTGAGCTTGAGGGTGTGAGCAGTGAGGCTGTTTCGAGTGAGGAACAGGAGGTCCCACAGTCGCCGGTTCGAGAGTCACGAGCTATGCGTAGCGGCCGCGCAATTCGAAAACCGTCTATATACAATGATTAAGCTGATTCTTAGCATCAAAATCCTGGTTTTCTTTTATTTATCCAATACGTGATCATTTATTGGTGGGTGCTACAAGTAGTGAAGTTTTGGTGAGGGCGGGCGATTTAGTATGGCCGGGATCTACGGGCCGGACTGTACGTCTAAGAGGTAGCTATTGGGACCCAAGTTGGGAAAGGCTGGTCTGATTGACTTAGGTGAGATTCTCGGGCACACAGGTCAAGATGCTTATCTCCAATCTGTCGTGTGCGGAAGAAGTGTTGACATAGTCGACTGCAGGGTTGGTGGAAGCTTGACAATCAGGCTTGTCGTATGCTGGAATTATTCCCATGTTCTTAGTGTCATTCGCCAGACCCATGATGGCGTAGACTTTGTCATGAAACTTACCGCATTGCCTGGTTGCTGAGAAACTATCCATCAGCGCGTACAGCTTCCACTTTTGCAGCTGAGACTGGTTGCTCAATCCCCGATATTTTTTTGGGAACGCCTTGCAATGCGGCGAGCTGTTCCTCGCCGTCGATCATCGGAATTATACGCAGCGTGGAGAGCACACCAAGCAACATAATTGTGGCCTCAGCGATACTCAAAGACCCTCGTAGAAAGACACTATTGTGATTGACCACATTTTCTTGGGCGAGCCATAATCTCTGAAACCATGCTGTGGAAACAATCGCTTCGTTCAAGTGAGAATATGCAGTCTCGTCTTCATTGCTAAAGTCAAAGCGCAGTTCCGAGGGTAGATCGTCTTCAGTGTTGAACTTAGAATCCGCCCGTTGGCCCGGCTATGGAAGGCTCATCACACCATTCCCGCACTTCTAAATCGTCTGCCATACGATCCTGATAGAACTTGTAAATCCTGTCGGCCAAGTATAAGGCCTCGTTGTCCCTCGGCTCTTCAGGTCCGAGGTAAATGACGACGCGGCTAGCGCGTGTGTAAATTTGCAACATAATAGGTACTTGGCTAGCCTTTTCGACCGTATCATTCTGATTAATGCAAATCTGGTCGATCCAGAAGGTCTTCGGCTGGATATCCGCGCAGTCGCGGAGATCTGGCAGCGTATTGCTGCCCAGGTGAGGTTGCCTGTGAGGGGGATCTTGCTGTCGGTGTCGGAGATCTCGTCGGCCATGCTCCGGCTCTATCTCATATAGACTCAGAGCTGTGTGGGATGGTAACTTTATGGTGAACTCAAAGTGTCTGGATGGATGGTTCCAAGTTTTTTTTTTGTTTTTTTTGGCAGTGAAAATCGTATAAGGTTGCGCGGTTCGTCAAGAGGATCACATCTAGATGACCACTTCTTAGCACGTAAGGGGGGTCTCTCTCTTCGAGAACTAAGCAATAAAAATTTATTCCCATACATGCCAGTTCGTGGTGCAGCAAGAGGACGGAGTGGATGCTAAAATCGTAGACCAAATTGGATGTATAACGTTGCTGATGTCAGCACATAAAATTAAGCCACTACTTGCAAATTTTTATGCTGCGTGGCTCTTCCGAAACAAATGCTGCCACGCGTGTATAGTTTAAAATACAAGTTCAAAAGTATATTTCACGGGGTCTCATAGTAGCTTGCTCATGATACTCGAAGTCCCCAGCGTCCTTAGGGTGGCATGGTATTGCCGATGCACATGTATTGGGTAGCTGCTAGGAGGCAGCTGCTCCGTAATCCTCAAGCCAACCCGGCCACATATTGGTAAGGCCAGTCCTTGCCAGATTTTCGCAGCTAGCAATGGCAGGGCTGCGCAAATCTCTGATATATGTTCCCTCCCTGTGATTTTGTACTGCCCTTGATCAACAATGATTACAAGTTCTTTGAGGCTGCTTGTTGTGCTTCTACGGGTTCCACTGTCAAGTTTGACAGCAATAGAAATATATCAGAGGTAATTAGACCAGAAATGATTATCCCAGAGATGTTTATCCTAGAGGTGAGGAACAGATGCTTAGGTAGCCAAGTCCTCTGGTGGCACCTCGGCACACTCTTTAAGGCCATCAGCCTACATGTCTCGGACATGTTAGCTCAGAAAACCTCAAAAAAGGCTAAATGCAGCTTGTCATCGACGCTGTGGTGGGAACTACCTGGGAACGCACTTTCTCTCATGAGAACCTCGACCCTTTGGCGCGCAGAAAGCACAAATCACAGCAATCGTATTCACCTCACTTTCTATATTTTAAAATTCAGGATCTCACAACCAAATGCAGATCAGATGAGATCAAAGCCCTACCTCTGAAGGACTGCGATAATCAGCTCAAGCTCATGCACCAAAAACATCAACAACAAAGCAGTATCCAACTTTGTGTTCTTGCACGAGGAATTCTGATTATAAGGTTGGCTGTCGAGCTATTATGAATTCCACCTTGAAGCTCTTAATCTAACACAGTGGCTTCCACCAGATTACCGTAGTAGCCTTGTTACCCTATAAAGCATGATCACACTTCACAGCGATGAGCAATACCTAGGTACTACCACTATTGTAGAGCACTCCAGTTTCGGAATCCTGACGTTGCGTCCAGGATACTCGCAGAGCCACCACCGAAGGAGGAAAAAAAGCTTGGGCGGGCCCAACCATATCAAATACTACAATGACGGGGATTGGGATACACGTAAGCTGGTGGTCATTTAAATGAAAGGGTGGTGGAAGTTTAGCAGTGGAGAGCTCGAGCAAGCACGAAAAGTGGACATATCCAACGCTAAGGAGAACGCAGGGAATTGGCTGCTTGAGACTAGGGGCGAGAAATGGTCGGGACCTCCTCCCATGACAGGTGCTGGGCAATCGGATACCTTCAGACAGCTCGAAAAATGCTATGGTGAGTATGTGTGACTGGGCCGCGAACAACAACTTGGGCAAGATTCTGATGATGGTCCGCGACAAACTGAGGGAGCTAGTGAAGCAAATTGAGGCTCATACAGCCTGAGTGGACGTCGTAGACAAGGTAGAGATGAAGGACCCTAAGTGGCAATGAGAATCACATGCATAGTTACTCTTCATTTCTCGGTCATACTGATGACCCAGGCCAATATTGGATACCAGTTATGCTGTACCTGGTCGCAAGCTCATCTTCCCTGCCCCTCTATAAGTATTCCCGCTGGGCGCCATACCCTCCAACAGCAATCCGGCTCCACCTAAAGTCCTCCAGCCTCGGCAGTTGACTTGAAATCCACCGTTGCATGTATTCATTCAGTGACACAGACGAAGCCACTGATAGAGCAGGATCCAACGCCGGAATTTTCGCTGTCAGCGATACACGTGCCACATTCCGCCGCGACTGTCGCCACGAGGCTAACAAAGATGGCAGTCGCAATCGCTTTGAAGTTCATGGTGATCGAAGGTGGGCGTATGTTGAAAATGTGTTGACGGCCTCGGGAGTAGATATTAGGAATTGCCGTTTGCTGTGCGATAGTCTGCAAAATTATCGTTCCAGACGAGACCAGTCGATCAGGGAATTAGATTGGAAAGTGGAATGCAGACTCAGAGAAGTGAAGAATTAGAGAATTTGTGTCATGCTGTGCATTTTCAGACCGTTTTGTGGAGGGTCCGGCCCCCTTGATATATATGCTATGCTTGGACAAGGCAATTCTGAGAACTGCAGGCCCCAAGCGTCCCCGTCTTTGCATTGAGTCAGAAGACAAGGACACCGCTATTTCATAGACCAAGGTGTTGTTATGTCACAGGGATGAAACTGCCTCTGACAGTCATGACACGAATCTTTCCACCTGGGCAGCGCGCCCCAGGCGAGTTAGTCCCAACGTCTTGGCCTACCGGCAGGATTTGGAAGAATTTATTCCTGGGAATTTGTCAGTCTCTCTAGAAGGGGTAACCATTTGTACTATCATCTGGTACTCGTCGAACTTTCTAGAGTTGTACATTTTACAGTGAGCCTCATGGTCAAGCTCAGAATCTGGGCCAGGCTCAAACCTCTGCCTGCGACTCCGACATTGCAGTAAATTGAAATGTACTATCACAAATTAGCCTTGTGTCTTTCAAGCTATACTTGAGACCATGTCTCAACTTGCGTTGTGCTTTCATCTCCTGGCAATCTTTTCTACTATGTCCACCTACTGACGCCCTGCGCAAAGCAAGACGCACAGAATCTAAGTGAAAGTAATCAGTTCCCAGGATGAAGACCACAATGACTATAGTCGAATTCATTCCTACAGCTTAGATATAATGACTAGGTTGTAATTGGACAACATATGTAATAATTCTTGCCCGAGCAATATCGCTCCATTGGGCTCCGACCTCCGAGGTCCTCTACGATGCTGAGCACTCCGAGCGCCAGACCTAGGTACAATGAGTACACCAGATATACGATGAAACTCGGGCGCCTAATTCATATCATATATCTCTGTTTGTCGTGTCAGTGCCGAGGCCAGGGAGGGCGGGTCCCCCTACGCACAAGCCACTTTCCCATTTTTTGGACCCACTGACCCACTTACCCACTTAACGCCGCTTAGTAATCAAGAACACAAAACATGCTCGGCGCATTAGTGGGGAAAAAGCGATTTTTTTTTCAATAATTTAGGCTACTATATCCCCAAAAAAATCTGCAGTATTACCCAAAAGTAAAATATTGTATCTCGTATATCGTATTCTTCACCAAAAAAGCCATGGGCCGCATAGCGGTATCGTATATTGCTGTTTTATCGTATATCTCGATATCGGATATGTGGTGTACCCACTGTACCTGGAAGCCAAGCAAGGCTGGGATAAGTAACACACAAGATTTGCATTGCAGATCTTGGCAAACCATACATTACCTAGCTGACACCTGCCAGATCAGCCACGACATTAGCGGTGTTCATAGTCTCACGTCGTGCTCTCATCAACAACAACCTCACAATCCTGCGCGAGCCAAGAGTCAGTCCACGGTGCTTTCTAGGCATGAAATTAAGCTACGTCACTTGACCAAGCAATCGAGATGCTTATGCTACAACGCAACACCCACAAGAGCGCGCAGCTCTTCACCTAGCAGCCGCCGTCGAAACATGACACCCAAAAGCATCCCCACCAGCCAGCATATACAAACACACCGGCGCGCCCGTCGCAGCCCCCGTCACCGGACAGTGCGAGTTCTCAATACACGCATACCCGGCCGCGCAGTCCGCATCCGAGGCACACGTCGTCGTCGCAGAGCCGCAGCTCACGCACAGGTTGCAGTACGTCGAGGAGCCGTCGGCGTCGGCCATGCACGCGCTGGAGGGGTAGGTGCTGTTGCAGGGCGAGTAGGGCGTTACGGGGTTACTGACGTTGTAGGCGACGAGGTTGGAGGGGCACTGGGTTGGTTTCTTTGTCAGCGTGGGACTTTGGGAGAGTGGGGAAGAGAGGAAGAGAGAGAGAGAGAGAGATGAGGCTTACATTTGCGAAAGCGCCGGTTTGCACGGGTGTGGTGACGCTTGTTGTGGTGGGACACGCGCCGCCGCGGTCGTAAAAGGTGTTGCCTGCGCTGGGCGACGCCACGTCGTTGCCCTCAACGGTGTAGTCGTACAAGATGCACGCCGGGCCAGCCGTCAGCCCGAAGCTCAGGCACGCGGCGTTGGCTTGGCAGAGATTGTAGCAGCCCGAGTACGTGGCGGACGTTGCATCCGCATAAAAGCCAATGTTCGTTCCGCCCGCGTCGTATCCCACGAGACCGGTGCACGTCGGCGTCGCGGTGACGACGGGCACGGTCGAAGACGCGGAGGTGCTGGGGCATGCGCCGCCCGCGTCATAAAAGGTGTTGCCGCTGCCGGGGGAGGCGACGTCGTTGCCTTCGACGGGGTAGTTGTAGAGGATGCAGGCGCCGCCCGCGAGGCCGAAGCTGAGGCAGGCTGTGTTGGCGGAGCACTGGGCGAGGCAGCCGCCGTAGGTGACAGAAATTGAGTCGGTGTAGTAGCCGATGTTGGTGCCGCCTGCGTCGTAGCCTACGAGTCCGGTGCAAGTGGGTGTGGAAGTCGGCGTGACGACTGTGCTCGTCGTCACGGGGGGGCATACACCACCGCGGTCGTAGAATGTGTAGGGGCTTGTGGGGGATGCGACGACGTTGCCTTCGGCGACGGCTGAGTACAGGATGCAGGCTACGGAGGGGTTGATGGCGAAGCTCAGGCAGGCTGTGTTGCTGTTGCAGAGGGTGTTGCAGGCTGTGAAGCTCGAGTACGTGCCGACGGCGGAATCAGCGTAGTAGCCGATTTCTGCGCCAGAGTCATAGCCGGCGAGACCGCATGTTGGCTGTGTGGTGGAGGCGGTTGTGGTGGTGGTCTGAGCCTGGCAGATGCCGGCAAGTGCAAGACCCACGCATAATGAAATTGACACCATCGTGATTGTTGAAGGTTGCCCGTAGAAAGTGACCTGGAGATGAGAGCCTGCCAACAACGACGAGAGTGCCCAAATCATCAAGGGCCTCATCGAGCACGCCTTCGCCTCTTATACCCAGAGCACCGTGACACCCTCCCTCTCCACAAGATCGCCGGTCCATGCCTGAACCTAATTTCCTGGACATGCTGAAGACATCGTATACAGGCCGGAGGGTAGCAAGCAGACGCACTAGTGCAGAGACGCAGTGTGCAGGAGGTCATCTCTGGCCGTGTTTAGCCTGTGAAGACCAGGGCATCGTAATTACACGCTCCGGGATTTTGGTAAGGTATTTTCGGTATTACGCTGATTGGCTGTATGGACTTGTAACTACCACGCTGAGTCTATTTTGGCTTTGCGCTGCCCAATCAGGCTTAGCGGTAGCTTAGATAGGCTTAGTATCTTGGCGTAAATATCCATTTTCTTTTCTTAACATGAACTTTTTAACAAAACATTTATTTAATTATTTTTCTTTCTTTTCCTTCTTATTATTTATTGTTACTTCTTTACTTTTCATACACAAAAACCCCCTTTTTTTTTTTAATTAAAAAACAAAAACAAAAAAAAAACCCCCAAAAATAACCCTTGTTAACTGCGTTGCAAATATTCCATTTTTGTTAATATTACCGTACTTGGTAATTCCCAACACGATGCTGGTGGAGACACCGTCCGCTGGAGAATAGCCAATAGTTTACAAGCCAAATGCTGACGGTGGCCTAGTTGTAAAGAGATATACTAACTGAAAATGCTCATTTTTGCTCTTTCATCAAAGCACTGCAAGTCAAATCACCAATAGTCCCAGTGGTCTGGCCCACGGTTCAGGAGACATGTTGCATTGCGCCAATCAACCACTTGTTCCCCCACAATGAGTGCAACACGGCTTATGCAGGTTGAATGACGTCTGAAGATGGCAGTGAGACCTAGAGCCGGATCGGGATGGTGCGCAGTGGTGGACACAGTCCGAGCCGTTGTTCTTCACCAGAATCACCACCGCCTGGTGCCACCACCATGTCCACAACACGAGCCACACAGTCTTAGAGGCATGACGGGTAGAAGCCTGGGGAAAGTGGGCCTTTCTTGGCTGATTTTCAGCCGTATGGTGTAGGGAAAACCATCATCCCGCAAGAGTCAAGAAACGAATCGCGTGCTGAATGAAGGCCCATCGACAGGTGGGTTTCCGTCGCGTGGAGCCAGCCGTTCGACCAGCCTTGCCGATATCATGCAGCAGATGGCTCATAAACACTGCCAAGCCAAGATGAGGAGCCGAGACTCGATCTGTCGACCGACTCGATGGCCCACTCGGCCCAGGTGACCCAAAAAAGAAAACCGGGGACTGGGGAATTTCCGGAGAATTGCAGTAGCAAATAACGTGGCCGCCTGGGCCGGCGGGGATTAAAGCCAGCTGGCCCGGCTAAACGGGCTCTCAGCCTTGTCGAAGATGCAAAAGATGCAGCGGGCCGACAGTCGACAGTCGAGCGTCAACTGTCGACGTGCCAATGCGGACGAGGGGGTAACGAGACGATCCAGACGGTCCAGACCAAGGCATTGATGGCGACGCGTGACGCTTGACACCACCATGGACCGTCGGATGTCGTGAGACGCCAAAAGGCTTTTGAAACATTTCGAGAGGGCAGGTCTTGCCGGTGACAAACGCGGCGCGAGTCTACAATTGAGTGCAAGTACTTCTGCGATGGGCGACTTGAGTGCAACGCGTTGCTCATCCGAAGGCATTAGCTTGACGTCGACGCAGTGAGGTTGCTGGTGGGGTCGATCCGTCGCTTATTAAAGTTTGTTCGGTTGCCAGCCGGTCCAGTGATCGCAGTGATCTCCAGGGTCTCGCAATCCCGCTGTGGCGCATCTGTGGAGTGGTTCCAGGGGCTGTCGAGTCCCTGAAGCGTGCTGTGCAAAAAGCACCCGAGGCGCCGGGGGCTTTCCTTATCGGGCCAGACAAATGCCCAGGTCGCCCCTTATCGCTTCTGCCGACGGGAGTTGAAACGCCGCTGCCCGGCTGCCAGAGGTTGCCCCCGAGAACGCTCCGATGGACCGTTGACCTCATCGCCTCATCGCTGGCCAACGAAAGCCCAGGACACCCAGTGAAAAGGGCCGAGGTCTGCGACTTCCAGGCCATGCCCACTTGCCGTGGCCGCGTCGCACACCTGGGCACCACACAGCATTGCTCTCCTGTTTCCACCAGTCCGATTCAAACAACATCGTCAACGTGCCTGGTGCATATCCATATCAAGATGGAGCGTTTCCTTTCGTTGCAATCTCTGCCGAGACGAAACAGACCCACCGCATGCTCATGGTCGTGAGACAGAATCCACTACCGACCGTGATTCACCCCGTCTCCGACGCGCCCCCCCCCCCAACCTCGTGCTATATTTTTCACTAAAGCCCCCACAACCGACTTCTAGCTGCTTTGTCTTCCCAAGTATAGAGGCCCGGCTCGCGCACCTTCGCATGGTTTCTCATCTCCCATCGACACCGACAGCATCATACTTCGCATTTGCAACATGGGCTCCACAGACTCCAGCGCTGCGGCCGTGCGGCCTCCACTGTCCTCCCTCGTGCCTCCTTTGATTCTCGGTACGGCAACCTTCAACACACAGTATGTCGATGACCCGAGCCAGATGCCGTACACATCCATTGTTTCGCGCGCGCTCGAACTTGGGGTAAACGCCTTCGACACCTCCCCATACTATGGCCCCTCGGAGCTACTGCTCGGCGATGCCCTGCACCATCTCACTCAGCCCAACAGCGCAAACACAAAATTAGCGGAAACGAACGGAAGCACAACCCAAAAGTTCGCGCGTGAAAGCTACATGATCCTGACCAAGGCTGGCCGCATTGTGGCTGACTCCTTCGACTACTCCCCCGCATGGATCCGATACAGTGTCTTGCGCAGCCTCAAGAGGTTACACACGCCCTACCTGGACCTAGTATACTGCCACGACGTCGAGTTCGTGTCACCAGCCGAGGTCCTCGCCGCCGTGACAGAGCTGCGCCGCCTGCGCGACGAGGGCGTGATCCGCTACGTCGGCATCAGCGGCTACCCGGTCGATGTGCTCTGCGATCTCGCAGAGATGATCCAGCGCGAGACGGGCGAGGGCGTCGACGCCGTCATGAGCTACTGCCACTGCACGATCCAGAACCAGAAGCTCGTCGCCGGTTTCACAGGCGATGAGGTCAAGCCCGCGTCTGAAATCGTGCAGGACCACAAAGAGAGCGGCGTGAGCAGCACCAAGGACCTCCCGCCGCTGGTGCGCTTCAAGCGCGCAGGGGTCTCGACGGTGCTGAACGCGTCTATGCTTGGCATGGGCCTCCTGACGACGCGCGGCGTTGATCACGGGCCCCAAGCCGCATGGCACCCGTCGCCACCGCCCCTGCGCAAGGCCTGCTCCGACATGGCGGCCGCTGCCACAGCCGCAGGCGAGAAGCTCGAGAGGCTGGCGATCCGCTGGTCGCTGGACACGTGGGCGCGCGCCGGCGCGAGGTCGGGGCTCGGCGTCAGCTTGGAGGGTAAGCAGGGCCACCTCGAGCTGAGCGACAGCAACAGCATCGGCGGCAACGTGATGGGCGTGACGTCGCTCGCGGAGCTCGAGGAAACCTGGGACGTGTGGATGAGCGTGCTCGCCGAGAGCGTGCCCGACGTGTCACTCGACGCGGCCGTGGCCAAGGAGGCGTCCAAGGACGTCGTTGCCAATGGCGACATGGATCTGCAGACGGCGTCGCTGCGGCGGTGCGACCAGGTGCAGCACCTGGTGGAAGAGAAGCTGTGGCCGCTGCTGGGCGACGGGCGGAACTACAGCTGGGTCTCGGGCGGGCCAGACTTTGTCAACACGCGGAAAGCCGACGAGGTCGGCGTCGTGCCTACGGATGATGGCATATTGGCCGAGTACGAGGCGAAGAGGAAGGCTGCATGATCACAAGACGAGATGGGGTACCAGACTAATACACTGCACATGCCATCGAGATGAGATGGCTGATTCCTGCATTTCCACAGGGAGGAGGGGGCAGGGGGCGTATACACATAGGTACTCATGTACGGGGGGCCAGCGTGCCACAGCATATTCAACAGATTAAAAGCTACACGTCCAGTGACGTGCTTGTCACACACCTTCACATCGATTCTACTGGGAAGCCTACATGCTAGTCCAAGGACTAGATGGTGAAATTCTATTTTCCGAGGTCGCAGTGGCGTCCTGCCCGGCCCGAACCTTGCATAAGCTCACCCTCCTTTTCCTCTCTCCGCCCCGGACCCGAGCCTTCACTGCACCTTCCGGATATATAGCAACTCGACACCCTCTCGAGCCTGACAGCTGACGTCTACGGTTCTGTTCCACCAACAAATTCACACTCCATCCATGTGTCTCGGTGGGCCTAGGCATTCAGCCTCCACTCTCGTCAGGGGTGCGCCTTGTCACAATGGTTTGTCTGGGAAGTAAGACACCACGAGGAGGGCAGATTCGATGACACCTTGACGGGCGGCCGTACACGAAGTACTGAGCACGGTGGCTTGACGGCAGCGAAATACCATTGACGGAGCCGAGAGAGGATCAGCAGGTAGCGGCTCGGCTGCGCGGTGGTGAGGTGTACATAAGAGCTGCTCGCGCCGGCTTGATGAACACTCACCGTGATATCTATTCAACGCGACTGTCTACGAATTTCGTCTCATCCCACAGACTATTCGCCCTTGGCCAAACAGTCAAAAATGCATCTCTCACTCATCACCGCCGTCCTCGCTTTGGCATCGAGCGCCCTCGCCCAATACCCCTCGGGACGCGGAGGCGGCAGCGGCCACGCTCGTCCAGCGTGTCTCGATGCTAGAGCCGTCGAGACACTCGTCGCTGGATACACGTACCTGCTCGAACACCCTGGCGGAGCGGATTTCAACAGCACCGCGGAGGCGATCCTCTCGGACAGCTCGTTCGCCGTGCAGTCCGACTCGATCCTCACGCTTTCTGGACGCGCTGTAAGTCTTTCTTTCCCACACATGTCGTGCGCACTGTTTTGCTTCTCGTCGCTGACGCTGTGCGACGGTAGCTCGGCCAGCCCGCCTATCCCTCGAAAGCAGTCTTCATCGCGACGCAGTTCCAGACCCCGCCGCTGCCTGTCGTCACGACGCTCGGCGTCTTTGCGTCGTGCGACCAGATTAGCTGGCGGTGGGAGGCGAGTGGGATTGGGAGCAATGCATTTGTGGTCAAGGGGATTATTGTGCTGGTGGTGGATGTGAAGGCGTTGCAGATCACGACGGTGTATAGTGAATTTAATACGGCGGCTTTTGAGGCGGATTTGGGGGCGTGAAGGGGTGGACACGGAGGGAGAAGGCAGAGCGGCGAAATAATGTCGGATGTTTGGACGCGCGATCTGTAGATGAATAGCGATTAGTCAATGCTCTGTTTGAGATGAGAAGAATGTGATGCGTCTGGATCTCAGCGCTAGCTGCAGCTCAGCTCAGCAGCTGTGTGATATCTACCGACTTCACTGAAGCCCAGAGTCAACGAGAAACTACAGTCTGCTTTCACTGGTGGTACTGTGATTTATGTGCTGTCCGGGTCGCCCGAGCCTTCGAGGTCTCTGAGCTCTTGCTCAACGGCCAACGCCCCGAATCACCTGCCCGCCCGTCCGTCGAGGCCGACACATGTTTCTTTGTGTGTGGCTTCCAGAACAGGTACAACCGTCTTCCAATATTGCCTGTTGGGAACGTGATTAGCTCGTAGAAGGCGCTCACGAACTAAACTGTCTGCACGGCGCGAGGCATGGAGTACATTCATCACAAAAATACAATGTTGTCTTCGTAACGCAGAACGGAGCGTCCTTTTCTCACCAACGTAGAAGCAACAAAAACCTTTCCCATACTGACTTTTGACAAGACCTCGGGCATAAGAGAGTTAGGAAGTTGGGTGGGAACGATGCTTGGCGTCGTGGTGGCGTGGGAACGCATTGTGGAGCTTGTTGAGAAAGCACACAGACAGCAGATGAAAGAAGGAGAACGCCTCGTAAAGGCCTTTCGTATTTGTCATGGGACCCAAATGGCGCTTTGAGTAGACTAGCATAAAGATTGTTTATTGTTTCTCGACAGGTCAAATTTGAGTGATAGTCTCCGAGTTTGAACCCATCCACTTGTCCGACCACCTCAGAGTTCAGAAGAACTGTGGGCAGGCCGCTTGCTTGACACTGCCACGGCATGTTGACTTGGTTTGTTGTAGTTCATTGTGATCTTCGACTCTATAAACTGGGCTTCCAAGCCAAGGTCGCCAGGCTGGGGGCGTACTGTTGTTTCTGATCCTTAAGTCATGCGCAGAGTCCAAAGAATGGCAAACCCTGGCAAACCCGCTTCAGCAACCCTGGGGGACCGGTGAGTAAAGGGAGGTAAAGGTAGCGACTTGAATACAAAACAGAAAGTTTCTTGTCGAATACGTAGAAATGTAGAGCAAGGGGCAAGTGTTACAAAGGACTCCACTATTAGTGAAAACCACGCCCTATTTTCTATCTAAAATCCCCAGGTCTTCTACTTTCTTGAATCTTTTCTTTTGAAGTATGAAAATATGAGTTTTATTGCCGCATATCTTCCCCGAGGTATTATTCAAGCAGTCGAAGGGATTTAGCATTGCGCATATCTTCAATACAAGTACAATCGACTTAGTGGAACACATACAGTGATGAATAATATTGAGGTGCTTTCATCCATGTAGATGGGTCCACTCTTGGAGTACCGCACCATGTGCCTTGGTACTTAGTAACCATGTTTACGTATTCGGTAGCGGGCCCTTTGTCAACCCTCAGGTACTACATTGTCACAATGCAAGGTGGCGCGATCCATATCGTTTCCTCGCCCGGCTTCAAACCTTCACATACCGGGCGACCTTTTCTTCAGCTTCCACTTCAGGAACACCGTGCAACCTCAGCAACATGGTTGCACATTTCCACTTCTTTTCGCTCTTCCCTCCAGAAATGGGGCAAAAGATATGGAGGGAATGCTAGCCTCGCCGCGTCGTCGAAATCGATTACATGATTGTACGTCTCGCTTTCAACATGGAAGATGAGGATGACAACTTTCCATGCATACTGCGCAACACCACTAGAGCGAATTCGGCACCACCCATCAAAACAAAAGTCTGCCACGAATCACGCATGGTTGCATTCGAGACTGGGGGACCCATTCCCTGTGCAGAGCCTGATGATGAGACCATGAAGATCACTACAGCTGTCTCAGGACAGTGGTTCGACCCACGCCGGGACATTATACATCTGTATATCACGGATTTGCTTCGCGTGCACTACTGTGTCTCTGGCAGCCCGCTTCCGTACGTCAAGACCCTTGGACCTTCTATTTGGCCCAACTCGCGACGACAACGAGTACGAGAAAGGGCTGGAGACGAAGTCCGACTACTTCGCCTGTGCCCGTATTGTTTGCATTCACGCGCATGAGCATACGGTGCTCCGGGAATTTGGAGAAGAAAGGATATTCCTGGTGCTGGGCGACGACCGCGAAAGAATCGGTCAATTCCGGACATTCTGGGAGGCTCATTGATGCGAGGAGTTCGAAGATGAGACAACAGCCGAATTTTTCCAGGGAATATAGAGACGGACAACCGAAGCTCCCGAAGGAACCAAGCACTACATGCACTGAGTATTCTGTATCGGAAATTCGTCTGGAGCTCAAGAAGAAATGAGCCTCGGAGAAGAAGAGGTACGGACGCCAATTGAAGAATCGGCAGTGGTATAGAGGCTATTTTTGTGAATGATGGCGTGAACGGATTCGCAGTGATCATCCTCGGGGGAGAGAAACGAGATACCCCGGAGCAGCTTTGGGTCAAACTAGTGCTGAAGCGAAAAGTGGCTACTTGGACAGCCTCGAAGACACACCTGCGAATTGATGTGGAACCATGTGGGGCAAAGTAACTTGACGGAAGTCCTGACACAGCCATGACTGTGCTGCAGGATTCTGAAGTCATCATCCTAGCGATCGCAAGATCCACTGCGGTTGCTGATCGCCTCTTAGCTGATGTGGACGAATCTCGCCAAGGAATTTCGTATACTCCCACTGCTTGCCATCTACATTGTATTATAGAAGAAGACGCTCATTCTCGGGCACTCAGACCCATCTGCCTAGCCTGATTACCGGCTTCCACTTTGATATTCTACCTGCCATTAGCGCACAAGTACTCCAGAAATTCACCGTCCTCTCATTTACGTCCAATTCATCTAGTGCTCTCTTCTGAACTCTCGAAAGACAATGACACCGCCCACGCTGACAACTCTCACGGAGCCAATAGCGATCCGCTCTGAGTACGTGACCTCGCATCCTACAACTCTGCGCTGCAGAATGAGCGGTACAGTCTGGCTGAGTGGGGAACTCACGGTGTCGCGCGTGTCAGAAGCTTCGGCCCCCTTTCCATCATCAAGCAAACTCGCTTGCCCACCAGCCACAGGGGAGCAAACCGGCAATGGTAATTCCGACACGAAGCTGTTCACAGTGAAGGGCAAAGCACTCTCCATGTCACGGAAACGCACAATCCTAGACGCATCAGGCTTACCTCTCTTCGACGTCTACCAAAGCATGAGCTGGAAGGATGCGCTCGGAGGCACCTGGCTTGTCCAGCTTCCTGGTGAGACCGGAGACAGACCGCTCGCGCGGCTTTACTCATCAGGAAAGAAGTGGAAGAGAGTATTCAACTTGACGGTATTTCCGAGCGGAAGAAATGCTGTCGAGCTGCAGGTACGAGAGGAGGATGTCTGGAGGCTGAGGACGAATGCGTATCTTGGTACCAGAGTTGTTGCGACTGCAAAGATGTCTGGCAAGCTAGCCCCGTATATTCCCGGAAGGGGGCTTGAGTGGACTGTGGACGTCGCAGAAGGGATGGATACATCTCTTGTGAGTTTCCATCTTCGGTAGACGCGTCTGATGTCGAGGGATCCGGCAAAGATTTTTTTTTTCTAACACCGCGCATGCGCGTCACAGGTCTCAGCCGCCATGGTGGTCTTGGCCACAACTCTCTTCGATCAATCTTGGGAATGACAGGAATATGTGTCGCGAAAGCCTAACATTCTCAGTGAGGCTGGTTTCAGCAATGATGGCCCTTTAGGGTTTGCTTTCCAAGGTTCTATGCTAGCTGTAGGAAAGCTGTTGTGGACCGCACAGTGGATTGGAGTTTCCAATATCGTTTCCTGCTTTCGGCGAAGAATCCCGAACGAGCACCCTCGCAGCTCAGAATTTTCAGTGGAGCACACTGCAAGTGTGCAACACGCTATGATACACTGTCTCCCTGAATGTTCAAGGGTATCAGCAGTGCGGTCTAGTGTAAATAGCCTGCAGGTTGCAACAGGACTTCATTCCTTCTACGCTCCATTCAACGCCGAATCCACTCTGCTTATGACCTCCAAAGGGGACGTTTGGCATGATCTCGGCATGTGTGTTGATCCACACATTTCCCGCCGTTAGTTGTTTTCTTGTGCGTGTGGCTTGTTCCTTGTTGCGAGTCCACACGGAAGAACCGAGTCCAGTCTCAGTTTTGTTGGCTCTCTGGATGACATTGGACTCATCCGACCACTTCAGCAGAGGAAGCACGGGACCTAGTACACATTAGAACAGCCAAGTAATTACATCATACTTGATAAAGATCCAATTGGATAAGATACTGACCAAACTGTTCCTGCTCTACGATTGCCGAGTCGTCCGGTGCGTTATCGATGACGGTGGCGGGGAGATAGAAGCCTTTCCTTTCGGCCAATGGCTGGGTTCTTCCCACTGCGAT
Source organism: Plenodomus libanotidis (assembly GCA_022609195.1). Lineage (NCBI taxonomy): Eukaryota > Fungi > Ascomycota > Dothideomycetes > Pleosporales > Leptosphaeriaceae > Plenodomus > Plenodomus libanotidis. The sequence goes on from JAGKQA010000058.1 coordinate 181,606, forward strand.
CATTAGCCCACTCTTTTCGACGTCTCCTAGCAGAGCCTTGAGGCGGTTGAAGCTATCTTCGTTGGCCACAGGTCCTAGTAATGAAGTTTCGTCCACGCCGATCTGAAGAGTTTCCACGTGCTTCACCAACGCAGCCAAGAACTCGTCGTAGACAAATTCGTGGACGTAGACACGCTTGATGGTCATGCATATCTGGCCCCAGTTGCAGAACGCGAACATGGCGACCTTGCTCGCCGTGGCTATGGGATCGACGTCGGCGCATATGATGGCAGGATCATTGCCGCCTAGCTCGAGTGTCACTCCCTTGAGGGTCTTGCTGCATGACTTGGCGACAGCCTTTCCGACCGGACCAGAACCTGTGAATACCATCTTAGAATTCGCGCAGTTCGATCGGTCGCTTTTTGGGGGGTTTTGGGGGGTCTCCTACTAGTAGGCACCTCAGTCGCTAGAATCCGCCGACCTGTCTATAATCTATGTACTATTTAGCAGTATGTGGCGCGTTTTGTGCGTGTTGGTCCAAGGCTGAGCCCGAGGCTGTCGCGCCAAGCACAAGGCTGTGAAGCCTCACGCGCTCTCCTCAATAATGATGTAGAAGATTGTTGACCACTTGATTGCGGAGTGTATCTGTAACTTCAGTTTTAAAAAGCTTCGCATCTTTCAATTAGAGAATCTCACCCGCAAAGCGCTTTTTTGGTCTTTTTGCTTCTCGCTTCACATTCTTTCCGGTCTCTTGGCTACTCGGACTGGTATCCGGTTCGTGAGGAGTTGTCGCTGCTCGTGTCGAAACGTTCCTACGATCCTGAACATCAGCTGCCGCTGCCTCTTCTCTCCTCTCCGAAGGTCATACAAATGAGTTCTGATATACCGATATACGAAATCTCGTCACCATGGCATCTTTTCCAACCAAGGACAGAAAGCAATATCAAAGGAAGGAGAGGAAAAGAGGTATGTTGGAATTATCAACGGCCATCGCTAACACCGCGCAAATTACCAAACAACACAACGTCCCTAAATAATCACATCGAGTTCCCACTGGCGGTCTCGCCGCCTTCCACATGTGATCTACGCACTCCTGAGCGCTACCTTTTATGAAAATCGACATCCATTCTCTCTGCTAGTCCCACTGGTATCACTGTCGCACCACCAAGAAACAATCCCTTCCCATTCCGGCAGAATTTGCATCTTGCCTATTGCGTATACGGCAGTTCTACCGTCCTCGTGCCCTCGAAGCCGAGCTGCTTGGAGTCGCTCTCATTGTGCTCGTCTACCGTGGGTGTCTCGGGCGTGATCGTCAGCTGCGGTGTGTCGGCGCTACCGGACGCTTCCTCCTCTTCGCTGTGAATCTCCGCGTTGTAAGAGTCTGGAGTGAGGGTGGCGATGCTTTTGGTCATGTTGTCGTCGCCATCGTGTGAAGGCGCCTCATCCTCAATGTGTTCCACCCTTGCTTCATGGGTCGAGCTGCGCTTGTCGGAGTCATCATGGCTAGCCGGTACAATAGTAGTGTCCCCCTCGACGTCGCTCTCTCCAATTTGACTAAGCCGCCGCCCAGCGTTCACGCCCTCTAGCTCAACGCCTACCATCTCTGCCAGGCTTGTGAAGTTGAATCTTTCTTCGCCGTCACCCTCATCCCCAGTTCGGCCACCTTCGTCAGCACTCTCATCGCCTTGTGCCCCCAGAGATAGACCGCTGCCGCGCGGCTCTTGTGAATGTAGATGCGACGGATCTTGGTAGCTGTCCGACCGCGAGTCTGGACCTGAGGAAGAGACAGACGAAGCGCTGCTCATCTGCCGCAGATGGGATGGCCCGGCGGAATGTATGGGGGACGGTGCAGGCCGAGGTGTTGCTGATGGAGCTGGAACTGGTGTTGATGTCGGCACTGTGATTGGATGGACAGCATCAACATTACTTTGCCCAATTTCCGCCTCTGGTGGTGTCTGTGGTGGGCCTCTGTCCACACCCTTGCCTTTATCGTTCGAGTCTGCGGCCAGGTTACCACGTGGCGGGCTCGTGTTTCCCGTGGAAGCCATTGCACGAGCTGTCGTTGCTTCAACACGAAGATTGGATGCACCACTATTGCCTCTCCTCCGGCCGATATTGCTGAAACCTGGCAAGCTCAGTGTGCTTCCACTAGCCGAGCTTTGACCAGAGTACGGATGACCCTTGGCAGCAGCCTTTGCGGCTTTGCGTTCTTCTTTCTCTTTCTTCTTGGCCTCTTTCCTCTCTTCTTTGTCGGCTTTGCGTTTCCGGTCCTCCTCGGCTGCTAAGGATAACCTAATTGCCTCAGCGAGCATCATATTCTCCAGATTTTCCATATGTGTTTGACGCCTGTCCGCCTGAGGTCCTTGCAAAAGGCCACGATTTGAGCTGCTTCTCGCAGCAGGCTCTGGCCCCGGCGCGGCATCGGCACCCGCTGAAGCTGCAGCTCTACCGGCAGCTGCTGCATTCTCTCTATCACCAGTGTTTCTCCTGCTGAATCTGCTCATTCGGCCGAAAGGCCTTGAGCTCTGGTCGTTCATCAAGAATGCTGCCGTATGCAGGGCTGTTGCTGCGGCTGAGCGTCTGGCTAGGTGGTTCCGCTGTGCAGCGAGCTTCACCGCCCAATCCTGCCGGACACGGTCGGTTGTGATCACACTTGGGTCATTTGCAGATAGTGACTGTGTTCGCCGTCTTCCTCCAGCACCAGACAAAGGCGGTGATAAGAATCGCGTGGGAGATGTAGAGCCGAGCGAGCTCTCCGAGCTCATAGCAGGACCCAGCGAGGCAAGTGCATTAGATGAAATGTGGTAGGACAGTCCGCGTCTGAAAGGAGGGCCGTCGTATGTGACGCCGAACTCCGGCTGTTGACAGTACGGACAGCATGCCGGCTCTGAGATAAGTTGTTCTGCAGCCTCGGGGTTTGCCTCGGGATTGTCCTGATTGTCATGGCCCTCTGGGAAATGTGGTTCCGGTCGCTTAATCTGCACGAAGCACTCGCTGCAAATCTGCTGATCGCAGCACCTGGTTCGGTTCAGGTAGGGAGGATAATACAGGAAGCAAATGGGGCATTCTGCGCCCTCCTTGTAGAGGAACACCTCGAGAGGCTGTCCGTTGACGAAGGGATCGTTGGGGAGGTTGATTTCTCGTGGAGTGAGGTCGGTGCTCGAGTCATTTCTTGATCCGAGACTGAGAGCCGCCGCGAGAGCTTTCGTCCTTGGTTTGAAAGGGGCAGCTGCGCCTCGGTTGGTAGTCGGCGAGGTTGGCGACGCCGGCAGCCCAGAGCCGATACTCGGTTCGGATGTAGTGGAGAGCGTTCGGGGCCCTAGCGGGACCATCAAGTTATTCACATTCTTGCATGAGTCCGAGGGAGACCCATGCGAGGATATCGGGCGCGGTATGAGCTCCTCTGTAGGGGTCTGGTCGGCAGGTGGGATTGGGAGGCCTCGCGCGGCGGCGACGATCTGGTGCTCGGCCCATGTATCGGAGAAGTCGTCCAGTCCTCTCCAGAAGGGAGCAAGCTTCCTTTCGATCTGCAGAACCGAGAATATCGGTGTTAGCCATGTATTGTGTAGGGTTCTCGGCAGGTGTGACCTGCATGAGGCTCAACGAAATTTGGGGGGGGGGGGCACAGTCATCGTACCTGGAGCTGCCGGACAACGGGCTTCGTGAAGTCTTCCACACCAACGTAGACACCCATAGTCACCAGGTATCCTCCGTCGACATGTTCCTCCCTTAGACTCTTCTCACGGTCCTTTATGCGATTGATCCTCTCACGCTCCAACCTCCGAGCTTCCCGCTCGGCCTTCGTCTCGCGTCGCTCGTGGGATGTCTCTGTTCTCGAGGCGGTGGAGGGGCCAATGCCCAGCAAAGTACCGATGTCATTCCTGCTGGAGCGGCTCCTCAACCTGGAGCTCCGGTCGTCGCGGGAAGAAGGGGCAGAGGGATCGAAGGCGGGTGCTATCGAGGAGTGATGGTGGCGGCGAGAGGTATATTCGCCGGACCTCGACTCTTTGGCCGGAGTGTTGCCCATGATGACAACTGGAGGGTAAGGTCAAGCTGCAACCAGCCCTCACGGCGTTGCCTGTAGACTAGAACGACTTCAACGCGGCGGCAAGTCAACGCTGCGCTCGTCCACCGCCCTTGCTGGTGCTGTACAGTGAAGTAGAGCCAGTCGGTCAGCTGCGGAAGTCGCGGTAACGAGCCGTCGGAGCCAAGGGATACTAGTCGTGGGCTGCGTCGGTCCGAAAATGGGAAGATTTCGTTTGAAGGTTGCAAGTGAATAGTATGGAGAGAATAGTTCGGATGGTCTTTTGTTGTGACGTCGGTGATTCAAGGCACAGAAGCGAGCGCGATGTGACTTGACCTTGGTGACGGGTCGATGGATAGAGTGGAAAGGCGGGGCGAGTGGAGGAAACAGTGGAACTGAGCAGTTTGGATGTGGCTTGTGGTGTGTCCGCCCACTCTGGTGAAACCGGGTGACAAGCAGGCAGGAAACAACTCGGCTGATCAGGTCGACAAACAGAATCAACATGCCAACAAGTCAGTCAGGAGAAGGATTGCATGTTTTGCTGCTTTGGTACGGAGCTTGGTACTGGTATTCGCATGAGGTGCACGCCTGTCAAGAGCCAAGGGCGAATAAGCTGTCGGAGCTAGTTGCCAAGATGGGCTATGCATGCCATGCCACGAGGACTGGAGGGAGGTGCCAATGCCCGACGGATTGGGATTTGTCACAAGCTGGTGATTGGACACAGACAAAGAGGAAGATGGCATGTGGGCAACAGCTGCAATGTTCAATGTGCAGATGTTGAGATCCAAGTTCCAAGAAGCTGTGATGCGAGCATTGAGATGTCAAGTGCCAAGACTTGAGAATGGGGAAGGACCGGCATTGGCAGCTCCGCAGCCCCACTCTGAACTTTCCTGCTTCATCTTTATTTCAACATCACTTGCACTCACTTTTCACACTGGTGGTGAGACACACACAGCTCCTATGAGCATGAGATATGGTGGCTGGCAAGTGACTGATGGCACCATACCGTGCTCTGTAAAAGCAGGACCTGCTGACTTTCTCTTATCGCGATGCCTGCCCAACTCCCATCCATCCCCGGAGCATCTACCACAAAGACCATGCAGATGCCGCCTCCTTTCAGCCCTAGGTACTGGATAGACCGACACCTCTTTTCTGAATGCATAAAATCCCAACGAAAAGACCCTTGATTCCGTAAGCCATGACGCCTCCAGCGGCTGTTCAAGAAGCTAACAAATGACCCGCTCTCCAGGCACGGCATAAAATCGGGAACGGGAGGGCCAGGGGCGTTAAAGCAGTAGCCGTGCTAGTCTTCTCTTCAGACGATTTCATTTCAAGCGACGGGTTTCAAGGACGATATTCTCAAGGTACTACAAACGAAAGCACCATGTGTAATGTCGGATACTCCGTACACATAGTCTTATCTGCCCAAGGGACCCTCTACAGAAGATCCTCCTCACACCTATCCGAAACATATCACCAATGGCACGAGCCCAACGGCCTCCAAGAGCCGGCGTCCGTGCCTAGCCCCATGAGCCTCGTGGCACGCCAAAACTCCTCACACTAGCAAGTCGATCTACGGTTGCACTGCAGCTTAACTCCCGCACAGGTTTCAATCATCAGATCAAGGACCTCGCCCACCCCAAGTACGACTTGCATGTGTCAGGCGGAAGATACAGTGCAACATCTTGATAGCAGTACAGATAAATTCGTGTTTGGTATCTTGGTTCGTCGCTGCGCCGTCATTACACCATCCGCAGACTGGTAGGCATCATAGGTTATTACGCCGTGCTTTCGCAGGGGACCGTCAGGCATTACCGGCCAATCTCGCCCAACCCGTAGGTGACTTGAGGTGACCTCCCTTACCAAGCCCGCTCGCTGCTCGCCTCATAAGTCACATAACGTGAGATTTCGGGATCACAACACCATTACTGGTGATCCCGCCGCGGTTCGTCGCCTGTCCCTGGCCATAGGTTGCCTGCCCACTCCCGTCCGTGGGCTCCTAGCTGTGGGCGATGAAGGACTTCTTATGTTTCCTGGCACGAAGCAAAATCGTCAATGTCTATGTTTCCCTTTCGGTTTTCTCCCAACGCTCTCCCGTCAGCCACTTGCATTGCATGCGGGCTGCTGCAGGAGAGAGGTTAGGCAGGACTTACCCGATGATCCACCACGCATGGATCACACCTGGGAGCCATGCGAGGATCGTGAGGAGGATGTTGATGAGTAGGTCGGCGCCGCAGCCGCGCTTGAGGAAGACTCCCAGCTTGCATGATAGGCCAGTCAGTATTCGCGCCTGTAGCCAATGCTTTCTTGGACGAGCTCACAGGCGGGATGAAGAAGGCGATGAAGTAGTCGATCATCTCCGCCGTGGAGGAAACCTGTTTCGCCATGGCTGCTGAGTCTCGAGGTGACGCTACGCTCTCCGGAGGCCTTTAGCAAATGCGATAGCTCTAGGTCAAGTCCAAAAGAAGTGTGTTGCTTGAGCGTTAGGGCCCTATTGAGCGTAGGATGCAGGGGTCAATAGAACTGTTCGTGTATTTGATAGGTTTGTTCTCTCGCTAGTAGGATGCAGTGAAAGCTCATAGATTACGCCACGTTCCAGATTCCAACCATCAATGGGAGCCTTCTTTCCGTTTTGTATGTCACTGGGCACATGAGCCACGCCCAAGACTTGTTTTGGCCTGCGGATGCATGCTGAGCCACAGAAGATGACGTCGATGCGTGGTCGGTGGATCACATCCTTGGTGACCAAGTGGCTTGACGTCAACTCACTCCTGCACACTCCAAATCGTAAAAAATTGCTACTCCTACATGCCAAAAAAAGTGAGCTGTTCAGAGTAGATGACTTTCGCAAATGCCGAACATCTTCTCATCGAGGCAGGAAAATTCTTTCGCCTTAAGAGATCAAGCATTGGAAACCGGGCGAAACCCAGAGTTTGTGGCAGATGCTCGCATAGTCTAACAGGCCACCAGAAAAGGAAAAACAGAAATCCGCATTGAAAGCCCAACCACGCAGATGAAAGCCCATGAGGTACCAGATGCGCATGACAACGTTGATGGGCTTGTTCACCTGGTCAAATGTAGGCCTGCCCAGACTAAGTTGCCTGCATCAATGCTGGCTCTCGCACTACACATACCCAAGTCCCTCAGATATTGGGTCGTCCATAAAACCCCCTCAGTCAGACTAGTACATTAACCACAGCGATAAACGCAGTCCCTTCTAGGATGATTCGAATGGGTATAGCACGCGTCGCCTCGATGAGATAGCGGGTCTGATCTTGCCCTTTGCGCCAGACGACGAGTACGAAGATGAACACACCCACAAGATGGCCCGACTTGATGGCCACTTGAAGCAGACTCAATGCCTATTCTGACCTCGCGATTTTCGCGCCAGATTTGGTCCCCATTCCTTTGTTTGGGTCTTGTATTCTATGGGTGCGGCCTCGCATGTGCATCCGCGATTCGCACATCGATTCCCTAGGTACTGCGTGTCCACCAAGCTACGAAGTAGAGAACTAATGAAAACAAACTCTCCGATCACGTCGAGCACCCAGTCCGACCAGAATGCGCCCAACACCGTACACAGCCGGAAATGGACGCAAGCAGGACTGCAAACATAACGCTTAACGCCGTACATATCGCTCTCCCGCAGCGCGTCACAAAACAAAGAAACCCAGCCTCTTTCCAATCCAGTACATGATCCACAGAGCTTTCGTCAGCTTGTTTGCTTCAAAAGGATAGCATACCATATCGTCCGCAATGGCTGCTAGAGCCCAGTCTGACCAAGATGCCCCCATTACTCCAGAAATCATCAGGGATCCGAGGAACATCATACTCCAGCCCTTTGATTTCGGAGAACCGGTATGCTTGGAAATCCACCCCTTTCCTTTCGCATACCCTGAATAGCCTGTAAAAAAGAACCGAGAACCGCAAGCGAGAAACCCTACCCCCAAGAATACGCCTAAAGCAATTTCCACATTCGTTCGTGAGCTAGATGATCCGCTCAACGGGTCGAAATCATCGCCAACCGTTCCAAGGTATGATAGGCTTAATCTGAAAGACGCAACAGTGGCAAGGACAGTCGCAAGTCCGTATGGTAGAAACTTGGCCGCCCACCACCGTTTCCCAAGGGGTTTTTCGGTCAAGGCAGCCGTAAACAAAGTTGAGGAAAAAGACAGACAGAATTTCATTGCAGCTATCAAGGCGAGTTGCCTATTGGAATTGAGCGTTAGTCCAAGATCCTTACTTTTTTCTGTGAAATGAACTCACCAATTTTGATTACAACTGACCATAGTCTTGATGGTTGGAATAAATGTCGTCACCAACATAACGATTGTGACAAATATGTTCCAAGCTCACTTAACAGAGCTGCTAGGATCTAGATATGTCCACGGTAGAAGCGGTAGTCGTTGATTGTATTGCATTAGCATGGTGTAGAACGTGAGAAGGTGCGAGAGACAGCCAAGGCCCCCATAGGGTAGTTCGTAGCATAGCATCTCAGAAACAAACTTGTTGTTTAGATCATCCCCCGAGTCGGAATCTTTAGTGGTGGCTGCGGCACGTGGTTCAGGGGTGTGAGGAGTGGTTGGACCGTTCTCGGGCCAGACTACATCAGGTGTAGTGGTGACATGCTGGCCGTGCTCGGATGTTGTCACAGTCAGGACAGACGTATTCAAGGTTTTAGTTGCAGTACTGTCGATTGTGGCAATGTCAGATGATACTATCGTGGTGCAGTCGTCAACTGGACAGAGATAGGCACAGGCCAATCTGAGTAGGAGGCCAGCTATCAACCAGCAGTATTTCATAGTGAAAGTGAATAGCCAACGGAATGTATGTCGCACACTAATATCACATAGGCAGGTTGCTATTTGTGTATAAGAGTCAGGTCAAGGACAAGTATGTAGAGAAGACTGATGGATACCAACATATATGGCACAAGAATTGGGGGGGCGGGCCAAATGGAGACGAATGAAATATCGGTCACTGAGCGGTCTACTTTAAGAGCGCTGTTACTTGTCTTTATACTCCCTGAGCTGAAGGGCTCACGATAGCATACATACTTCAAAATATCTCGAAATGCTTGAAACTTGCGATGAGGCAGACCCCCATCCTAGCCGCCAGCCTTGTCAGAGAGCGCACTGCCTAGGGTTTCTGCAAATGTAGTCAGCGCGGCAATCGAAACTCGGCAGAGATACAAGATGCACAGATCTAGTACATTTTGAGCGAACGCATACCCACTCACTCAGATCATCGCGGAAAACACATTCGACGAGCAACATACATCAACACCCTCAAGAGTCAGCTGGCATGCCGCTGCGCGGTTATAATACAACCAAGTGGTTTCCGTTATTGGTCTGGGCCTACAAGCCGTGTCAGAATTAGGCATGAGGCGCACATCGCGTCTGCGTTGTGGCATGTGAGTAGTCACAACGGTTGCAGTCGGAATTTACCGATGGATTCCAAGGGGTAGGTCTGGCAGCTTGTGGGAGCGCTGCCATCTACACAAACTACCCATTGGATTTGATATAACATCATGGCGCCTTCAACCCTATAAGATTGGCGAGATCACGAGGCTACCGCCTATCTGCTCTGTCTATGTTCGGATCCTGAATGTTTTATCCTCTTCAGACGCGCGCCTCGTGCAGGAGGGAAGAAACCCTCGCCTTTGACCCGCCTCGCCAGGCAGACGGGTTTGATGAACAAACACAGCCCTCACCAAGACACCCTTAGCTGCATCTGTTCACTGAACCCGTCTGCCTATTCGCCAAAGATGCTTTTTTCCAGGACTTGAGCAATTCAATGCGAACCATATGAACAACAAACTCACCTGCGTCGTCAGCTGTATTCCGAGAAGCAAGATTTGCCACTGCCACCAGCAGTACATGCGATATGCGGGTTGCGAATCTCATCTCCTCAACGCGGTCGACCTTGATCTGAACTTGGTACAGCTCATCAAGTCTGGCCAACATATCTTTGTAAACTCGAGAAGCTTTCTCTCCATGTAGCTCCACATACATTGTGGTGATGTGACCATGAGTGTACTACACCACCTTGTTCAAGGCCGACTTCTTGAGCATCTCGACATTTGAGATGCCCATGGTTGGCGAAGCTCGACACTTGGTGATGAGCGAAGCATGGAAGAATTCAGTACCTCCTGGCGTTGTCCATGTCGTCATACTACTGGAGGATATGTTGGCAGATCCGGCGGAGGGATTGCTGTTTGCGGTGTCGCTGACAGGCGGGCTTGGGGTTGGTGCAGCGCCGCCACCAACGTCCGTGTTGGAGTCCATCTTGAGACCTTGATGTGTGTAACAAGACCCTGTGATGATCAATCAGTCTATGTCTTTATCTAGATGGGAAGGTACATGTGAGCAACACATACCGTGTTGGGTTGATTGGACGTGAGGCAGTTGAAGGTTGAAGGTCAAGGTCGCGCTTTTGGAGGAGCGCGGGAAGGGGTCAGATCCAGGGCCCCACCAAAAAAGAAGCGTAAACAAGAGAGGTAGGTCTAGTATGTCCCAAGATGGTGGGCTTTTGGCTTTTGTCGGATCGAAAGCCCGGTGTCTGTAGCTGCACTGCAGTGCATCGAATTAAGCTGCCCCGCCAGATGCGCGGCGCCGTGCAATGGCCTCAGCCGCTAAACTGCTCGCCCCTCTACCGTCAGAGCCACCTGTTACGACGTTGATGATACCTCGCTGTCCACAATGCCTTCTTCTCATCAGGGATTTCCCTACCCGTGGACCATGCCTGGAGATGTCACCTCTCACTCCCGGACGACTCTCTGCCACAAGCATCGTCTTCATGATTTCCTCGGCTGTAACTCCATCTGCATCTCCTCAACAGCCAGGCAGGCCCATGTCTCCCTGTGCTCGCACTGTCAGCTGCTGTTGGGGCACTCTTACCCAAACCACGAACCTCGGAAGCACAGTGAAATACTTCCTCGAGGTAGGAAAGTTTACAACACTAGAATAGCAGTACCCAAGCCAGTACAGCTATATGAATACCTCTTAGCATGAAGTGGTAAAAAAAAAGCGGAAACAGGAAACTTCTCGAACTTCAAATTGTCGGCGCGTTCTCCACGCGGCTCGTTCCCAAAATAGCGACCCCAATGGCCACCACAGAGTCGTCTTCTCGTGGTTTTGCCCAAATTCCTGGCGACCGATCGCTGGAGCAACCGCAATGCCAGTCTACCAATCTCAACACCACACAGACGGCACCGTGATAGGTACAGTACGCAATGTTTCTGCCGCTCACGTCCAATCTGTCCCCGAATACCAAGACAGGCTTTGACTGACGGCATGCTCACTGAGCAGCTCACTGCCATCTAATCAAAAGCAACTCCCGCTATATGAGAGCCTGAGCATGTTCAGCAATAGGAAATTTGAGCAGATTGTGCAGAGCCTCACATACTTTCACTTGGATGTTTCTGACTGGGCGGCGACAACCCACAGCGAGTGCCCGCGCGATGACATGACTCCTGCCACTCAATTCATCAGGTTTTCCTCACACAAAAAACGTGTTGATGTATTGGGTGGAGCCAGAGAAGCTGTCTAGTGACGTTGGTGCGTCAACGAATGCTAATGGCAACAGCGTACACACTGACAGCGGATGACGACCTCCGTGTCGGATTCCATTGCTCGATAATCTCATAGAAGGAGGCTTCAATCATAGAGTGCAATGTGGACAGCACATGTAACTGTAGGAATATGTATTGAGTCTGTAGGAAGAATACTAAGTAGATGTTGGAGTGAAGTCAAGACCAGCGTTCCTAGCTGACTAATCATTTAGGAACATCTGAGTTCTCAATACTTACAACCGTAGAATTTGCAATCGTAGGGACTCATATAACATTCTTGGGAGTCCGATACTCATCATTCTATACATATCCCCTCTGTTGCAAATCGCAAAGACAAAGGAGAAAACAAAGGTACTGAGTTCTTGTACTGAGTTCTTGGAAGCGTGTGGTGATTTCAAGTGCTTGACTTAATCCTGATTAGGTCAGCAGAATCTGCTATGTCCGACGTTCATACCCTCAACTCCGCCTTCAGATTTACCCACGTACAGTGCCCAGGCTTCCATGGAAAACACTGCAATGCATCTTTTGCAGTTCCATTCACTTTCTTTAGGGACCTTTCAAAGATATCCTTGAATGAGCTCTACCAATTTTCCATACATCTTTTGCTTGCCAAATTTTTCACGTGCTCGTCCTCGCACAATCTTCCCCTCCTCCCCTGCTCTGGATCAAGATAGTCGCAGCACACCAGTGAAACCCCGTTAGACAAGCATCACACATCTCTTTCTGACGAAACGTTGCTGAGTGATGCAATCAGTGCTGACGCAAAATGCATGTTGCGGCGTCAGATCAGAACTGGCTGCTCATCAGTCGCGAGGGCCATCCTCACGGCAGTTGAGGCGAACAGCAGTGCCAAGCTTGGAGGAACTTGGGATCAGGCGCTCACAACCATGAGTCTCCTACTTCACTCAAGCATCACGGACCCTAAAGCTCCCCGCAGACCATCCCAAAGCCCTCCCACACCGCCGTCCAAACCGCCTCACGTACGCAGACCGAAACCTTCGAATTCGGATGCGGCTCATGGCACTGAATGCCGCGCGCGCAACCGCGCACAAACAGCTCCGGGCTAGGTGTGAACTGCCATGCTGAGCCGCTCAGCTTCTCGACGCCAAAGCCTACCTTGTACATCATGTACGTGAACTCTGTCCAGGGAAACTCGCCCTGCGAAGTGGCGCCGCGATAGGGAGTGTAGAAGAGCCTGTTGACCACTTTCATCGAGCGCTGGTCCACTTCGATGGTAGGGTTTGTTGCCGACTTTAGGGTCGTGGGGTCGGTGTTGACGGCTGGCTGAGTGATCAGGGGTGTAGCAGTGCCGCGGCTTTTGACTTTGCTGCGTGGCTCTGCGGGTCTGACTTTGGTGGAGGAAGCATGTGAGCTGCTAGGATCACCAAAGAACTGGGGTGGAAAGAGACCATAGACGATAAGGTTCTGCAGTCGTCGGATGTCTAGTTTGGCCGGCACGTGATAGGCGAGCTCGTTTCGGGTGGTCATTAGAGACGTTGCGAGGTCCTTGCCATGGCAATTGGCTGTGGGCAGAGGAGGCTCTGGCTCCACAGGGCGAGTGAGAAGGTGATCATAGTCGCCAATGCGCTGATTCTGCAAGATTGCCTCGCAGACGTTGACAAGGAACTTGTACAGCCGATTCTGAATATCGAGAAACAACAGTCCTTGCCCAGGGCTGACGTCGCTGCCCCCGTGGAGGCGCTTGAAGGCTGCGGGACCCTGTTCCCATGATACAAGCTTGCCGTATGTCTCGGAGCTCTCTTGTTCGGTGAACGCCCTGCAGTGGGTCACACCCCCCTTTGGGACTAACAAACCCACTCAAAATGAATTACTGCAAATATTATTTATTATAGTCCACATTTACCTACAGTATCAATAGAAACGTTTTTGAAATCCCCAGAATTAGCTCAGTCATCTAGTCGGCGAGATCTCTTGACCGCCCGCCCTGCGCGGGTACGTACCTCCTGTGGTAACTCATCCTCAATCTCATCCTCAGCGGACTCTGTGCCCTCTGATCCCTCTGATCCCTCTGATGAATCCATAACCACCACAGGCGCTTTTGCCTTGCGGGCTCTTGTTTTAGGTTGTTTAGGCTGCTCTTCAAGATCCTCGATAGTATAACCTCCATCAACAATCTGGCTAATGCTTATGAACTTGGCATTCGGGTTAGGCCTAGGAACAGCCTTGCGCTTCTTCGTTTTAGTGAGAGCTGCGATCTGAGCCATCAATACAGCGTTATCTCTCTCCTGAAACGCAATTTGACCATCCTTTTCATCAAATTGACTTGCGACACGCTTTGCTAGGTGTTTTGCGTTGCGTCTGTCCAGGGAAGAGAGGCTCAGGATCTCCTGGCGGGTCACGGGACCCTCATCATCAGAATCTGTGTCTGATAGAGCCACAATGTCCAAATCTGCCGGATCTGCTTGAATTTTGGTGTGTTGGAGAGCCTTCGCACGCAGAACTGGCCAGGTTCCAGTATGGTGAAAGCTTTTCACAATAGAACGTGGTGTGATAGCTTTACGGGCTTCCACTAGACATCTAGTGAAATTGAGCTTGCCTACTAGCGTGCCACTAGTAAGACTGTTCAAGTTGGCGACTTCTTTCTTGTAAGCACCTTTGAGAACAGAAAAAATGCCGTTGTTAAGAGCTTGGAGTCCGTGGGAGGAGTGGGCTGGCAGGAAACATAGCCAGACGTTGTAAGAGAAGCATTCAAGCATACACTCTTTCCATATAGATATTAGCACTCAAAACAGTCAAATACAATTAAAATAACCATGGAAACTTACTGATATGTGACTCTTATGGCCGTCTAGTATCAAATAGTGCGGCAGAATCCTACACCGCCACCTGAATTCGGAAATCCGACCCGGCAGAATTACAACTCCAGAACTGATCATCAATTTGGTAGCACTGACGGAGGACAGGGAAATCCGGTGTGGACCCGTGTTGTCTCCTCAACTTATGAGATACGTGTAGACTCGCACCAAGAGCAAAGCAAAGACCAATCTTCAAAATTTGAAAGGTTGAGCGCTGAGGAATCGAGGAGGTGACAGAGAGGAGGGGACCCAGTTGTGGCGGGAGGGCAGGCAAGATCACGCGGTTGAAGCTTGGAAGTGTCTAGCTTTTTTCGACTCGTAGGAATACGGAGAACTTTGTGTAGTGTCATTTTTGTGCAGATCACGCTTTTATTTGCCCTACCCATCAGGAATTTAATCAGGACGTCAAGTGTGGCATGGACAATATGCCGTGCGCACACTCCAGCTTCTGAAGTAATCCCACTCATTGCAAGTTCACAGCATGAAAAGCTCGTGTTAGATCCTAGAGAGGATCCCATCGATGCTCAAAGCAATTGGAAAGAGGACAAAGGAATGGGAGCGCAAAGGTGGTGGGTTCCATAGTGCTAAGCATTTCTAGATGCATTACGTGGGGCATGACTTCTTCATGCCCCTGGATAGTCGATTGAAACTCGAAGACCTCGAAGTATCCATCATATGTCTTGTATTATCAAAAAAAAAAAAAAAAAAACATTAGTCCTAAGCCCTCGTTCCAGACCACGCCCACCATCTACACGCCCTTGGCCGTAGGCAAATGCTCCGCGGCAGTCTGAAACGTCTCCAACCCAGGCCTCTCAGCCTGAGCCACCGACCCATCCAAAGACCCCTGACCCTCGGCAGCACCCTCCGCCCCCCCAAGCACATCCCCAAAAGCCGCAGACACCATAGGCGACGCCGGCCACTGGCTATGCTCACTATTCAACGTCATCATGCTCGCCGCGTCGCCCTCGCCATCCTTCTTCAGCCGGAACGGCACGGCAATTCCACCCACATACGCGCGCTTGCCCGACGTGCCCATGCCGATCTCGCCCGGCGGCGCGAGGAATTGCGGCGCTCCGGTCGCGGCCGGCGCGTCTGTCGGTGATGGATGCTCGTCGAATTCCAGCGCCGGCGGAGAAGGGGAGGCGCTCCCCGTGTCCTGGTTCTGGTACGACACCGCGCGCATCCGCGAGCGACTCTGCGGGCTCATGGGCGCGGCCGCGTCCTGATTCTCAATGTCGCCAAATGCCCGCGCGCCCTCGCCCCCCGACACTGGCCTTGCCTCGACCTCGCGATCATTCCGCTCCGCCTCGGCCTCGCGGTTCATCGTCATCTTGTCATGCTTGCTCCCCCAGAGACTCCACATCGCCAACCCCATACTCTTCTTCCGCTTCCCGTTGATCTTGGTCGCGCCGTTCTTCTTCCTCCGGCCCGCGAGCGCGCTCGGCGGCGGGAACTCGCCGGCGCCGAAGCCCTCGTAGCCGAGCGCGAGGTCTTTGACGAATTGCTTGTGGACCTTGCGCTTGGTGGCGGCGTAGCGGGCGTCCCATTGGGTCTTTTTCTCGAGCCATTTCTTGACGGGGCCTTGTTTGGGCACGCCGATGAGGGAGCGGTCCATGGTGCAGCCCGGGAGGGCGGAGGCGGGTGCGAGGGGGAAGATGATGCCGTGGCGCGTGACGCGCTCGCGGATCATGTGTGAGTTGAAGGGCGGGAGGGTGTCGCCGGCCTTGCCGACGTGGCCGCGGGCTTCGGCGTGTGCGGCCTCTTCGTCTTTCTGCGATGGGATGCGGGGTTGGCATGCAAGCTGCGGATGACTGATGGCTGGGTGGGTGGTGCACGTACCTTCCTCGCCTCCTCGGCGTCAGAGTCCGAACCCGAGCTGGTAATCACGGAAATATCATCGTCATCCAGAATCTCAATGTCCGTCTTCTGCGCCCGCGCCAGCGACCACGCCGCAAACTGCGCCACAGAGCGATACATGTACTTGGCCGGCTTCGTGAAGCTCAACGTCGGCCCGACATGGCACAAATCATCCCAGACCTGCAGCTGCACATCCGTCGGCTTGTACCTCTTGATCTGCGCGCGGCCCTTGTCGGTCAGCGAGGCCTCGGGCGGCAGGTACTTTGCCGGGTTGGCGCACTTGTGCGCGAGGTAGATTTGCTCGTCGCGCAGGATCTCGCCGCCGCCGACCATTACGAGGAGGGGCGGGAGGCCGCCGAGGGTGGCTTGTAGTATGGGCGAGACGAGCGGGTGGCTGATGAGGTCGTTGTGGGCGTACATTTGGATTTGCTCCTTGACCTGGATTGTTTCGCCGTCGATTTCGACCGAGAGGTGGGTGCGGGCTGCTGAGGCGATGTCGTTGGCTGTGGGGGTGGTTTGCGACTCCTCGCCGTTGGTTGAAGCTGTACAGGCTGTGTCAGTGCCCGGATCCTCGTCACCGCCATAGCAGAGCACGTACGCTGGACCCTCTTCTTCTCAGCCAGCGCCAGCTTCTTCAACTCGTCCATCTCATCATCGTTCGGCGGAGGCCATGCGGCCGAAGGCTTATGGTGGAAGCCACACTGCGGTATGTAATCAAACGGCGCATCCGCCACCACGCTGGGAAACGAATGCGTCAAGTCACACCACGGACTGATCAACACCGCGCCAGCCGGCATCGGAATCCCCTGGTCCCTCAAAATCACCAGCAGCGACAACACCATCCCACCGCCCGCCGAGTCGCCCGCCAGCACAATCGTATTCGGCTCCTGCACAGTCAGCAGATACAGATACGCCGCCAGACAATCCTGCAGCCCGCACGGAAACGGGAACTGCGGACTGAGGCGATACTCGGGCGCAAACACCCTCGCCTTGAGCTTGCGCGCGTGGCGCTGCATCTGATAGCGGTGCATGTCCACGCTGCCAAAGAAGTACGCGCCGCCGTGGACGTACAGCATGACGCGCTTGCCCGCGTCGTTGCCCTTGCGGCGGGCGTTGTAGTCGGCGCGCATCTCGATCCACTCGGCCTGGAGCGTGGCGGCCTCGGGCCGGCGCCACTGCCACCACTTCACGCCGCCGACCTGGCGGATGCCGTCGGGCCCGAGCTGCGCTTCGAGGAGGCGCGCGGCGTGGTCGAGCTCGGGCTGCGGGACGGCGACGTCGTCGAGCTTGATCCATTGCGGGTGGGGCACCCATTGCGCGGTGAAGGCTTGGACGTCCTCGACGGTGTGCGTGGTGATGTACTCGAGGAAGGAGCGGATGAGGTGCAGGCCCTCGTCGTAGGAGAGGTGGGCGGTGGGGCGTTGATGGAGGGGCTTGCGGTGGAGGTACTGTGTGAGAGGGCGGGCGTGTCAGGTCTGCTATGTGTCACTGTGTGTGCTATCCATCATGCGGTGGCGCATTGGTGAGGAGGGTGTGGGCGGTGCGTGAGCGGTGCGCGAGCGGTGTACGAGCAAACATACATGTGTTACGAAGGTCTGCAGCACCGTTGGCGTGACTGCCCAGCCAACGGAAGCTGTGTTCATTCGATTCATCTTTTAAGGATTAATAATAGCGAGATATACTCTGCCGTCCTGTCGACGGTGTTGTGTCGCTTCAGCTGGCCGGCGCGAGGACAGCTGTCAAGAAGTAAACATTGAAGCTATCGCGGTGCCGAGTCTCGCGACGTCTGTCACAAGCCAAAAAGGGGGACGCCCGTTTCATCGACAGGTGGCATTCGAGCCGAGTCAAGGACTGTGCTGCAGATAGATGTGATAATTATGGAGAAGTGCTAGCGACGGTCCTAGCGGACGGGCGAGACATTGCTCTGTTCCCTTAGCAACGGCTTCATTACGCTTAGTTGGTGGGTTCATTGTCGGGAACTGGCTTCAATGCTATACTTTTCAGGGGTTGTCCGGCCGTCCAATAGGTGACATCATCTCATCGGCGTCCGGAGCCGTGCATGAGTGGAGACGATGGATGAATGCGGCAAGGCGGAGAAGGGTTAGGGTCTGACTCGACTCCCCGATTCGGAGGCACGGGGTGGGGGGAGGATTCAGGGGGGAGGGGAGGGGGAGGGGCTGTTCCGGCAGTCGGGACAGTCCGCTCCGTCCTGCGCACGAGCCGAGGCTGGCGGCACACGGTCGGGGACATCGTCAACTTGCCGACAACACATTACTTACTCACAACGAACGGTTTGTATACACCTTTGTGTGCAGGTTAAATACACAAGTAGTATGCCATTTACATTTCTAGATTATTTTTCCACTTTGCCGGCACCAGGAACTACGAGAGGACGAAGCACGACTTGCGGCTAGACGGCGGGTTTACTCACCACCAACCAGCGCCCAGCCAGGAACGGGACTCTCTGCACCATGTCGGGTCTATTCCACATCAAAGAACATGTCGTAGAAGGCCAGCACATCAGAGAATACGCGCAGGCAACAGCTCACTCACAGGAGGAAGTGCTACATTTGCATGTGAAACAGTACACACCCAAGGACAATCCGAGCCCGAAGAAGGGCGATGTCACTATCATCGCGTCGCACGCCAATGGCTTTGTAAAGGTAACACACCTCTCGCTCGCATATCTTCTCCACCTGCTCGCTTCAACGTATACTAAGGTGAGATAGGAACTTTACGAGCCATTGTGGGATGACTTGCTGGCATCATGTCGTCGCAACGGCGTGAACATCCGTGGCATCTGGATAGCAGACGTCGCATGGCAAGGCCAGAGCGGTGTCTTGAACGAGGACAGACTGGGCAATGACCGTGAGCTCCTTCACTCAACCTTGCCCCTCTCTGTCGGTCCTACTTCTTCTGCCTAAGAGCTCTGCTGACAAAAGTCCCCAGCCTCCTGGTTCGACCACGCCCGCGACCTCCTCCACCTAACCAACACCTTCCGGCACCAGATGCCCCGCCCCCTAGTCGGCCTCGGCCACTCGTTCGGCGGCGCCATCATCCTCAACCTCGCCCTCATCCACCCGTCCCTCTTCACCTCCCTCGTCATCATCGACCCCGTCATCTCCGCCGCCGCCGTCCGCACCCAGGGCCCGCTCGGCCCCATGCGCGGCACCCTCGGCGCCTCCTCCGCGCGCCGCGACCTCTGGCCCTCCCGCGACGCCGCCGCCGCCGCCGTGCGCCGCAACAAGTTCTACGCGTCCTGGGACCCGCGTGCCGTCGATGCGCTGCTGCGGCACGGGTACCGCGAGTGCCCGACGGCGTTGTACCCCGATGCGAAGCAGGGGGAGGTCACGCTCACGTCGACCAAGCACATGGAGTGCTTCACGTACTACCGCCCGCTGCGGCTCGGCGCGCGCGATCCCGCGAGTGGCAAGCGGGCGTTTGACGCGAGCAAGGTCCCCGACGCGAAGCTCTACGCAGAGGAATACCCCGATTTTCCGTGGTATCAGGCGGCGCCGCCGCAGATCGCCGCGCGGCTCGGGGAGGTGCGGCCGGGGGTGCTGTATATCACGGGCGCGGACAGCACGGTGTGCACGCCCGTGGCGAATAAGGAGCGGATGGCGCTGACGGGGTATGGGTGGGGCGGGAATGGGGGTGCAAAGGCCGGGCGGGTCGAGGATTTGGTGGTGGAGGGGACGGGGCATTTGGTGGCGATGGAGAAGCCCGGCGTGGTGGCGGAGCGCGCGGCGGGGTACTTGGGGCGGGAGATGGCGCGCTGGCGGCGGGAAGACGAGGTGTATCGGCGCGAGTGGGTCGAGGGTGTTCCGCAGGGCGAGAAGGCGCGCATGAGCGCCGAGTTTTTGGCCATGATCCAAGGGGTGGGCGAGGAGGCGAATCGGCGGCGGCCGGTGTCGAAGTTGTGATAGGCGCACTGCAGCACAGTGTTCGAGAGGACAGGAATATTTCCGAGGCCCGACACTCGCTGGGTGAAGATGCACGTGCAGGGACGGCGTCGAGTTGGATGCCTCCTTACACAAGCCACGCTATGTGGCAACTACTTTCCCGTGGCACCATCTCACACAAACTCGGCCTCGCCGTGACAGGAAGCACGCAACCAACGCCCACGCTCTGGCCCCCTATTCAACTCGGCGCTTTTGCACGTACGCAAGTGGATCCACCCATCACAACAGCGTTCTGGACTTTTGCCTTCGCACAGCATAGATCCGCGTGTGAGAGTAGCCACATTCTGCGACGCTAGAAGCTCGGCAAGTCGTCGACAACTGACTGATCAACTGCGCGTACCTGCTCGGCATCGCTCGCGGTAATGTGATCGATCGACGTGTGTTACGGACAGTGTGCTGTGGCTGGCTGGCTGGCTGGCTGGCTGGCTGGCTGGCTGGCTGCGTATGTGTTTGTTGTACACGGCAGGTCGAGCGAGCCTGGACGGGCACATGTGGTAATTCTCGCCGAGGGTGTAGATGCGTTGATCGCAGAGAGCGACACTTCGGATCGACGGAATGCTAGGCATTTCAAGAATCTTCGGTATATGCTGCTGGGAGCTGTGTAGGTAGCTAGACTGGTTCATTGCTAGACTGGTTCATTGCTACACTGTAGATGATATCGTGATCAAAGCTAAAATGTAAAGTACAATGCGCAAGAAAGCCAATCAAATTCCAAAAAATTCAAAAAATTCAACAAGCCACCCCCATCAAGCCCATTCCAGAACGCCAATCCCATGTTTCAACCCATCATGTTCTGTAGGTCCATTCGTGGGGTTTCTTGATAGTAGCACATTTTTCGCCGGTAGATGGAAAACCCAATTCGCACAGCGTTTCTCATAAACATCATCGTGTTGTCACATCAGCATGGCCCCTCATCCAATCTGAATGAATCCAGCATCCAACCCACCCCCACCACCACCGTGCATTGGCGGTTGTTGTGGGTGGTTCATCATATGCGGCGGCATCTGCATTGGCATGTGGCCGCCCATGGGCGGCATCGACTGGTGCTGCGACTGGTAATCGTCGTCGTCGCCGCTCATATAGCTCCCGCTCGAGCTGCTGCTGTACTCCGAGTAACCATCGTCGTCATCGCCAGGCTCCATGCCATTCACAACGTTCACACCCGGATGCCCTCCCTGCATCATCATCGGCGGCGGGCCCATTCCCATTCCTGGTGGTGGCATGCCTCCCATTCCCGGCGGTGGCATACCTCCCATCCCTGGCGGGGGCGGGCCCATCCCCATCCCCGGCGGCGGCGGCATACCCCCCATCCCAGGCATAGGCATCCCACCACCCTGCATGAACGGCGGCGGACCACCTTGCTGCTGCTGCGGCGGACGCGGCATTGGCGGGACCCCGCCGCCCATGCGCGACCCAGCACGGCTGCTTTTGCGCGACGACCCGCGGCTCTCGCTGCGCCCACCGCCATAACTATCCTCGTACGAAAAGTAGTACGTCGCGCCGTACGGGTCGCGCACGAGCAGCACGCGCTCCTCGGTCGCGTACGTGCCGTCCGCGTACTCAATGGTCGTCACATCCTTGCGGATGTGCTTGTGCTTGCGCGGGTCGCCGCCCGCGAGGTAGACAATGGCGCCATTGACCTTTTTGCGCGAGACGTTGCATTTGATGGACTCGACGGAGCGGTCTGAGGCTGTGGAGGAGGAGGAGGAGGAGGATGACGAGCGGCGGGAGGAGCGGACCATTGTGGATGCTGGGGGCGGGTTGTGGCGGCGGTCTTGGCGTACGGATGAATGTGCTGTTTAAAGGGCGCTGAGACTAGCCGCGGGCAGAAGGAGCCCAGGGGAAGTCGCGATGTGACGGTGAGGCGGGGTGAGATCGACGTTGCTCTGGAGCAGGTGAACGATACTGAAGCTCTCTTATGGGGCTCTGTGCGTTGCAGTCTTGCAGATCTCGAGGCTTGGTGGGCGCCAAGTAGATGGGGGAGGCCTGTGCTCGCACCAAAGATGCACACAAGGAAGCAAGAGAAGAGACGAAACGAGGCGACGTGGGACAGGAAAGGGTGGGCTTCCCGGACGAGAGCGAGGATAGAGCTTCCATCATATAGTTGTGCAGATCAAACCCTCCCCTCGCGCGGGCCCCGAGGTACCCCATCCGAACATTGGGTACCCGGAAAGAAAGTCCCCCTGTACTCGCAGCAGAAATGACTCGTAGTTGTACCATATGAACGAGGCAAAAGAAAGCCTTACTACGCTGCTGCTTCAACAAGGTTTTGTGGCTTGAGTAATACAAGCCGGGCACCTCGGCGTGTCGTTGCATGCTCTTGTGCAGTATTGGGCCAAGGGGGGTGGTATCACGGGGGCGCACCACCCCTCAGACTCGAACAAGACGGACGCAGGGAGGTAAGGTACAGTATAGTTGATTGCCCGATCGAAACATGATCTGGCGTACCGCTATGTGGCATGTGGCAGTGGAAAGGTTGCAAGAGACTTTGCTGGAACCACACAGAGCAAAGGGCAGAGCCGCACAAGATAGTGGGTCTGTATCTTTTTCACTCACACACAGAGGCACGTCTCTCGATGACCACCCCCCGAATGGGGTATAGGCGGCCGCTAGACGCCAGGAATTGTTCCCATTGATCAATTAGCGGCTCGCGTATGATTGTGCAGAAACGCAGGCCACAAGCCGGGCGACGACAAGTACCAGGGCCTGGGCGAACCAGGCGCCTCGCCGGCCCTCCAAGAGGCCGGGCTATCACTTCTCAGCTGCCTCAATCCGCCCTGTCTTTGAGAGCAAACGCTGTCCACAAGTTATTGACTTCAAAAAAAAAAAAAAAAGTGCTAAACGCCTCACGAGACTCCGTCAGCGCGTGATGCTCCCAAAGTGCGCTTTCTCATGTGTGCTGTCCGGCCATATCGGCGACGAGACAGGCTGCCTGTCGTGTCGCTCTTGACCCCACTTCGCAATAACGGCAACGTGCTGCAGGGCCAAACAGTTTGAGTTGGCAGCAATGCTGTGTAATGGCGCGCCGTGTCATGACGAAAGGGGCAGCCGGGCTGAACTCCACGGGAAGACGGGTAGCAGCTCTCGTCTCTGCGGAGGCGTCGCGTCCTGGCAATCTGGCGCTGGCAGAAGCCATTGGGCGGCTGCAGGTGGTTCGCAATCGACGGAAAGCCACCGAAGCCGTTGTCAATGACTGTCACGACGGACAACAGCAGTATCGAGAGACGAAGGAGGTATGAGGCGGAAGACGGCGTTGCACGAAAGGCGCAGGTGCCGGCTGGCTCAATCGCAGGCCACGGCGAAGTGCCAGTGGGCAATTGACCATGGCAGCGTAGATGGGGTGAGTGGTAAGCGCAACTACGAGTACATAGCTAGCGCCAAAGGGGACGTGACGAAGGCCAGGCCGGTGGTGGCCAAGCATGCAGCCCGATCTGGGGTCACTGACACTGCATGCTTCTGCTGCGTAAATCACACCCCAACTGCTGCTGCCGTGCGTGCCTTGTGCGAAGTGAGGCTGGGCACGTTCAGCACGCACCAGCCAGTCAAATCCACGCCGACTGCTGCGGGCAAAGTGGTTCCTGTATGGCCGCGCGCACCCGATGCGCGAAAGGGGGTGTCGGAAGCCTTGGAGTCTTCGCATCACTTCAGCCAATGCTTTGGCCGTCCCGGATCAAATGAACATAGGTCAGCTTGTTCTCACGAGCACCGAGCACAACGGATACAGGCTCGTTGCGCGTCGTTCGGCCAAAGTTGGTTGCGGAGGCTCGCATGCCGCATGGCAGAGACCGCCGGGTGCGTGCATGTCGCGGTGAAGCCAACCTTTCAGCTCGTCTATCTGTATCTCGTCCAAGGTGGTCTCCGGGGAAGGACGCGTCGGTGCAAGAGGGCACCCCTCTTGCAAAGCGTCGGCAATTCATATGCGCATGCGGGACTGCATGAGACCTGCATTATGGAACGATAGGATCGACAGGCTCGGAATGTTCTCTCGCTTCCGCATGTGTTGGTTTTCCAAGGAGTCAAAAGGAAGAAAGACCGACAGCTCGTGTTGGTATGGTTCGTTGGTTCGCCGTAGTGGGGTTCTCGCAGTTGGCAAACTTGAGGTGATGGCGACAGCAATTGAGGAGCCAGGCGGCGCTGCTGATCAGTGATGAGTGCCAGCAATCTCAGCGGCCAAGCCTGTGCCTGGGCCTGTGCCTGGGCCTGGGCCTGGACCTGGGCCTGTGCCACGCGGGTGCTTGCATACAGGTCGTCTGAGGACTCATCATTGACACCAGGAGCGTGTCCTGCCGCGAGGGTCGAGGTCGGATGAGGTGGTTGACGGACTTCGGCGGTGTAATTAGCTCTAAACTACGCGCAGACGCAGCCACGCAGCCACAGATGGAAGCGTGACGAGATCGCTCACTCGCATGCCACTCCACTCCGCAGACCCATGTCATTGGTGTTGGTGGGTGCTGTGTGCATTGCCATGGGTCGATGACTCTGTGGCGGTGACTGCTGGAGCTGCACAGAGAGAACAATTTGCTGGTCGATGTTGACGAGTCGAGTGTTCCAAGATTGAAATCGGATCAACCTGGGCACCACGTACACAGTATGCACTCCTCGGCCGCCTGCAGGCCAGGGTTAGGGGTTTGACCACCTCGCAGCGCCCCCCCCCACTTTCCCCACCGAAGTGGCACAGGAGACGACACAAGTTCACGTCTACAGCTGTCACAACTGTCTGTCATAGTGTTTCCCAAAAATCATATTATGGAACTCACTACTCACAGCTGAGTCAGATCCATGACACGTGGTTCTCGGTCATTATGGCCTCACCCTATGTAACTTTCGAGACTTTGGATAGTAGAGCGGGAGAACATCAAGCACCACAAGAGCCAGAATCAAGGACGACGGCCAGTCAGTTGGACAGGCTGGAAAATACAGGTATCACAGCCTAAAACGTTCTACTCTCCCCAATATCACAAACATCAAACACGCCCACCTCCTCCACCCCCCTCCTCGCCAACGCCCGCCTCAACCGCCCCGGCGGCTCCATAACCGGCTCCGTCGTCAACGCCCAGGTCCCCCAATGAATACCCAACGCCCTCCTACACCGCGTATCCCGAAAGATCTCCACCGCGTCCCTCGGATCCGCGTGCATCCACGAGAACAGATACCGCGGGTTATACGCGCCGATGGGGATCAGCCCGAGGTCGAACGGCCCGCGCAGGTCGCCGATGTGCTTGAAGTCCGGGTTTGTGGGCAGGTGCGCGTACTTCTCGCCCCAGTCGTCTTCGGTGGCGGGCACTTGCGGCACGGAGCGGTAGCCGGTGTCGCCGCCGAAATAAAGGGACTTGGTGGTGGAGGCGGGGCCGGTGGAGGTTACGGCCCAGGAGCACCAGAGAGTGCGGTCTGTGTCGAGGCCGTAGCGGGAGGAGGAGTGTTGCGAGGGGAGGCAGGAGATTTTGGCTGTGATGGGGCTGCTGTCGGCTTTGCTCTCGCCGGTGGCTGCGTCGAGGTTGACGGTCAGCTCGGCGTCTTCCCACCAGTCCATCTCGGTGACATCCGTGACGCCCGAGTCGCGAAACCAACTCGCCAGACCCAAGCCGACAAAATAGTGCGCATCCGGGAAGCGCGCCTTGAGCTCCTTGATCGTGGCCACGGACAGGTGGTCATAATGGCTGTGCGATATTATCACGGCGTCCACGAAGGGCAGATCCGCAATAGCGCATGCGCGTCGCGTGTACCGCTTGGGTCCGGCGAAGGTGAACGGCGAGCAGCGGTCCTCGAGCACGGGGTCAAATAACACGCGGAGACCAGAGGGAAACTCGGTGTAGTGCGATGCGTGGCCCAGCCATGTGGTGCGCAGCTCCTTGGAGGCGAAGCGCGCGGGGAGGAATGTCGGCGTCTGGACTGGGACGAGTTTCTCGCCCGGTATGGGCTCGGGCATGCGCATGCTGCCATCGAATTTGCCTCTGGTCTCGGTGTTAGCAGGTTTCAGCGCGGAGATCGAGGGGAAAAGCGTACGTGATGATTTTTATAGAAATGTGTGCTTGGCCGAAGCTTTTTCTGCTCGAGGCATGTGGGTTCTTGAAGCTCGAGGTGGCTCCGTTGCTGGCTTTGACGTGGTGAGGTTTTGCAGCAGCTTCATCAGGCACGCTGCCCAGGGATGGTTTGCCGACGGATATCGTGTAAGGCATGACTTTTGTGGGATTAACAGGCAGTGTAGCTATCTTCCGACGCCTGGCAAAGGCACTCATCCGAGTCCTGGTGAGTGAATACATGAGGCGGCACAAGGCTTCATCAGTGCTTGAGTGGCGATGGCCTCATATACTATGGGTTTTCCAAGCGCGAATGCTTCGGACTTTCAGGTGCTCGCGATCGTAAAGTCCGAAGCGTCATTCGCCAATTCCGGCACGGGAAGCCAATGTAGCACAGTCCAGGCTCGTCGGGCAGATCGGGTAGTCAATTCCACCGCGCCCATGCCGACAGTCCTGACTGTGTCGGAACGTCTCATAATGAAAGGCCTATAGTGTTCGCATTCGCATGGCAGAGGTGGGCCGTTATCGTCGGATTAAGTTCTGCCATTCCACATCATGACGCTATCATTTTGGCTCGGCTGCGGGTCAACCCACAACGGGCCGAAACGCCCCCCCCCCTCAAACTTCATCATAGTGCACCAAGGACAGCCGCAGAAGTATGATCTAGTCAGAATATAGTACTCTCTTCTCAGACAAACAGTATTCCTGGAGCACTGAATGTAGACTTGTAGACCCTTCATTTGGGACGTAGGGCTCCAAGTCGTTAGGCCGAGGTCTGTGGACCGTCATCAACAATGTACTGGCGTCAGCGTCTCGCTTGTAAGCCAAAAAAGGATTCCACACTCGTGGCTATTGGCTTGCTCAATAGTGCCTGCAGATCTATCCAAGCCTCTGCGCAATATGAGAGATCGTCTACCACCCATGGAGGCCGTGTGGCTGCACTCAAGTCGGCATATCAATAGTGCGATGTCATTCCGCCACTGAGTGAACGACCATGAATGAAATATTCATCATAACCAGTGCTACTGAACACGCATCTCCTCTTGGAGCAAACAAAATGAATAACACGAATGGTTCTGCACTCGAGATGTGTTCTAATCATGGTGCGGTCCATTCACGGCGTAACTTCAGGGTCCAGACGGACCACGCTTTGGCGACGCTTGACAGAGTGCGACTATTACCAACTAGACCATGAAATGCTGCACAAAATGATCCGTGCCAGCTTTGTTGGCGTGAAAAGCAAGCACTGTATAAAAAACTTGTCTTTCAAACTTTTGGTCAAAATATTCCGCATCCACACAGACTTGGTTCCATCACTGACGACCCAACGCACCACTGCACACAAATAATTCCATCTCCTCAAATTGTGCCTGACCGTCGAGTCTGCCACCATGGCCAAAAATCAGGACATCGCCCAACTTGGGCGATACACAAGCCAGCAATACGTTATCTCATGATTTTGAAGGCCAGACCCGCTCAGAACCACAGCTTTCACAGACAGGCGGCCCGCCTTCGACAGGAAGGTAGAAAGACTATCAATACATAACAAAAGGATCAAAGCAACCTGCTCGTGGAGGACACCACCCTGTGAATCGTATCTGTCAAAAATGTCCGACCCGCTCGCGTCATCCGAGGAGGAGAGTTCCGATCGAGAGAGCCCCAAGCAACAGTCCTCCGACTACGGGGTGGACCAGCCATCTTCCGAGACAAGTCTTGATTTCGAATCAGCCATAAGCCCTCTGATAGTGAAGCTAAACGGAGAAAACGTCTCTACAATCCACGCTGAATCTGAGAATGCTCCGCTCACCTCGGTGGAGCCAGACTTTGTCTTCAAGCATGTCTTGCAGAACCTGGGCACTGGCCTCAACGCGAACAGTTCCGGCGACAGTGTTGCCGTCCAACAGCCGCTGACAGAGCCTGGTGAAGCATCCGACGGCTCGTGGTCATGCACAGCGGAGGCCGTGGACGCGGCAAGGTTGCGAGTGATCCGTCTGGTCGATGCTTATCATACTCCGGAGGACAACGCCGACGATGAGGCATACAGCCGACTTGTAGAGGCGCATGATGGCGAGGAGGCTGTTTGCTCCGAGATGCTTTCTCAGGTCGTGGAAGGCGCCATCGAATGGGCAGACGAACAGCGCGAGGCCATGGTCGAGCCTGACGAAACCCGCATATTTGTGGCAGGCTTGATGCAGAATGGCATGACGCTTCGAGGTGGGGTTATTGGATTCTGACTTGTCTCGGCGAAGTTCGACGGTGCCATCACTTGAGACATGTAACGGTTCCAGCGCAACAGACAATGCCGAACATGATCTATTCTGCCAGCAGAGTAGCTTCCGGGTCAAAGCAGCGATAGCTTGGTGAGATGGGTCGAGTGGGAAGGCGCGCCAAAGCCTAATTGACACTGAGGACTACAGTAGTGAGTATTCAATCATCGACGAAGGCACATTGGCCATGTCGAAGGCGAAAGATAAAAAGAAAGTCCAATTCGACGCTGAAGCTATGCAGCGGCCAGAAGATGGCCCAAATTTGACCATGCGCAACTCGGAAGACAGAGAAGTCATCCGAGCACAGATGGTGATGAGGGTTCTCAAAACCGAGCTCGACGAGCTTCTAGAACCGGAGACGATTCAACAGCTCGGGGCCAGAATGGGGAAGTTTGTTGAGCTCCAGCAGACGCACGGCACTGAAGAGGCAAACGCGTATCTGAGGAGGGCAGATGGCGAAGAAGACGGACTGCTTGAAGGTGACGAGGAGAATGACGGCGGAAATTGGCAAAGGAGATGTCTGGAATTTAATTTGAAGATACAGTCTGAGGTACCAGGACCGAGTATCCGATTCTGGGGATGCTCGGCAAGCCACCTCTTCCACGATCTCGATCTCAGAGGAGTTTCGTTTCCGTGTCGTCGTCGAGGGTAATGGAGTCCTCCAGTGTCACCGAATCAACGCCACCTGCTCCCCCAAGACTGTGGGGGCCACCTGAGTGGATTTAAAGAGGGTGACGAATCATGTGCATCTGTGTAAGTTCAACAGGTACTGCGATCGAGACAGTCCGACTTGCGACTGCGTTGATACATGATATGACCATGGTCTGTCTTCGTTTCACGGGGCTTGGTGGGCTACCAGACGGCAGGATCGCAATGTGTCTCCCCGCTGGTTCAAGTTTATCCAGCGACCGACTTTCTAGCGTGGCTCTGCGATTGCTCTCAGAGACGCAGCGGATCGAAGTTGGCCTCTTCACTCCGAAGCTCTTGTTAAATGGAAGCACTGGCTTTCGCTCAATTGCTCGGGCGCAGATCACGCAGGCTTGATTGCGGCTACTCAGAAGGACTTGGCGGGTGGATGCTGCTCGACAAAGATTAATTAGATGAGGGAAAGGAGGAGAAGAGTTGTAGCAGTTGGAATTCCCCAGATATCCTGCGTGAGATGCCAGGCTTGAGCGCATGGAGTTGGAGGTTGGCTGTTGGTCATGGTTGTGGTTAAATTCCCTATTCGGTTAGCGCGTGATCAAGGGTCCGCTCCTGCCTCCGGTGCCGGGGGTAGCCTAGAAAGGAAAGAGGTATTTCTAGAGCCTTAGTACCTACTACCTACTACCTACTACCTACTACCTACTACCTAGTAGGTACTCAGCAGTTATAATCTTGTTGAATTCTCATGCAAAGCTGTCGAACAGTATCTACAATGGCTTATGCGCCCTTCCATCCCGCCTTCAAGATATCGGCAGCCTTCTCCGCGACAGCGAAGGCGCTCGTCTGGATGTTGCCCCGTGGAATCAACGGGAAAACACTGGCATCCACAATTCTCAACTTTTCAACGCCATACACATTCAACTTATTGTCCACAACACCGCCCGCTTCCCTCGGCATCATTGCCGCCGTGCCACACACATGATAATGCGGCGTGTATCTCTCGGCGACCGCCCTCTTCGCCTCCTCCAGCGTCTCAACACGCTTGCCGCCATTATGCAGCCGCCTACCGCCCTCCTTGAATAGACTCTTCAGCGGCTCGGTCTCGCGCAGCTTCTCGAGCACCAGCACGTGGCGCGCGTGCAGTTCCAGGTCCAGCGGATGCGACATGGTGCGCGGGTCAACGAGCGGCGCGTCGGCTGACGAGGACGACTGGATGTGCGTCGAGCCACGGCTGAATGGGTGGTTCAGCACGGCGACCATGCTAGCGTAGAAGCCATCGGTACCCATACCATAGACGACGGATGGCGAGTGGCTCTGCTCTGGGTTGAGCTGGAAGGGAGCAAGGGTGAATTGCGCAGAGCACTCGTCGGCCATGCAGATCTGCTCGCGGAGGACGTCGGGCTTGACGCTGGTCTGGTTCAATTCCTTGAGCAGCCGCGCGACCGAGCCGGGAGCTAGGGCGCCAGCTCCGTCCTCTTCTTGGAGCGGGTAGAAGGCAGACGCCAGGCCGTTGACGGAGAGCGGACCAGCCTGGGAGGCTGTGAATGCGCCGATGAGGCTTTGCATGACGGCGGGATCGCGCAGCATGTCGCCGGATGTCGTGGGGTCGGCAACCTCCCATGAGAAGGGCACATAGCCGTGGTCCTGGAGGTTCTCGCCGACTGCGGCGTTCTCGACCACACACTCAATGTTGTTCTTGGCGAGGATGTCTTTGTTGCCAACGCCGGACAGCTCGAGCAGCTGAGGCGTCTTGATAGCGCCTGCAGCAAGGACGACCTCGTGATCAGCAGTGACGTGTCTGGTCTTCCCGTCTTTAGCAGTGAAATCGACACCCGTCGCCTTGACCGTGCCATCGGCCTTGGTCAGCACAACCTTGTGCACCAAGGCCTCCGTCACGACGCGCAGATTCGGGCGCTTCGCGATCTCCTCAGAGAAGTACGCGCTGCCGGCATGGCTCCTCTCGCGAGTGCGTGGGTGCATCGTAGCCGGGTTGTTGAAGGCGCCCGTCGCAACACCGGAGATGGGATCGCCGTTGATGGGCTTGTGGAGCGTCCTCCAGGCTCTCGGCCACGCTTGGCAGAACGGCGTGTAGCCCTCGCCGCTGCCGAAGGAGATCTGCAGGGGCCCGTCGGCGCCGTTGCTGCTGCCGACGTAGTCGAGCATCAAGTCGTCCTTGGTCTTGTCGCCAGGCGCGGTGTACGTGTGCGACTTGCGGAAGTAGCCCTCGACGTCGGCCCAGGCCCAGCCTTGGTTGCCGAGTTTCTCCCAGGCGTCGAAGCCGGACTTGGAGGGATAAATGACCATGCCAAGGTTGATACTATGGTAGGCGATTTAGTAACTTGTGTCATGAGAAGAGGGCAAAATGTGGAACACTCACGCGGAGGAGCCACCCAAGGTTTTCCCCAGGCATTGTGCCAACCTACGCCCATTCAAACCCGGCTGCGGCGCTGTGGTCATGCACCAGTCGTAGTCCGGGTCGAAGTAGGTGCTTGCGGCGAGGCCCTGGATGGTAATCCTGGGATCGCTCAGCTTATTTGCACCCGCTTCGAGGACCAGCACTCGAATGCGCTCATCCTCTGTCAGCCTTGAGGCGACAACAAGTCCCGCGGTGCCACCGCCTACGATCACGAAATCATAACGAGACTCAAGTCCTTCGACAGAAGAGGTATCGACAGAGGCCATCTTGAACTAGTCGTGGAAATGTGAACGACACGATAAGTTGTGAAAAGGATAATGAGGTGCTATAGCTTTACCAAACAGAAATACCGCGACTACATATTCGCAGTTGCCCAACTCCAAAGTGGACAGCACGGTCTTGGCGAGCCCATTCGAGCATCTAATCACGATCCACCCGAAGCCGCACCGGAAGCAAGTCGGCTGATTGTCGAGACGTTCAATAGTCCTTGCGCAACGAGATCACGGCGGGTTTTGACCATAGTGGACTCGGCTCGGTCCCTTGTTCCATGTGTGTATGGAGCCATCGCCCCAGAATGGAGATAGTGATTGCCACCGGTACCACAATTTCTGCAAAGGGTTTTGCAATCCTTATTCCCTATGCGGCCACGATGAAATAAGGAGACTACAAACAGCGTGTCATGGTGGCATCGTTTTTGAGTTTGATGTCCCCTTTTCTGTCGAACAGCTGCAAGCACATGCAGGTACGACCACGTTGGCCATGGGTATTGGATCACCAATTTACCAGGCCATACACATCAAGCACCGCCCTCGTGATTATTATGAACAAACGGATACATCACATTTCGTCCCCACCCACATCGTTTCGAATGCTGTACTCTCCACGACTCAGCAATCCTCGTACCATCGATTCTGGGTTCTACAGCCCAAAACGTCCACGTTCGGCGAAAGCGCTTTATGCGCACACGAGCCATCCCACATACAGACAAACAGACCATCGCGATTGTGGGGGAAAAAGGGGAGACTTATCTCCTCCAAACCCCTGTCGTCGTTGACTCGCTGCAGAGTAGCAGTCCTCCACCCGATCACAACATCGCTTCCCGAAGCAGCGAATTCGACAAAGCTTCTGTGGGCATGCGGTCCACGGATCGCCTGCGATGGATCCTGGAATGAGCGGATCGACACTTCCGGCCCTGGATCATCTTCGGCGCGTGGCCTTGCGTAGGTAGCTCGGCCGCAACCTGGGCATGAAAGCAAATGTCCATCCTCCCCCCCACGGGTCCACCTGCAAAGTCAACCTTGTGATTCAGCGTCTTGCAGGGTGCTACCACAGTAATAGTAAACTTTGTCTGGGTCTGATACGGGGCTAGGCAGAGAGGACATGGAGTTCGGAGCAGATACAAACCCAAAGGATGATCTCCGGAATGGCGGCTCTGATTATGGCTCCCGACTTTCAAACTTCCTAAACTTCTAGTCGCCTCTATCTTGGTGCTTCAATGATCAAAGCTGTCAAGCTGTGACTATACGCGTTCACGCCGTTCATCATGACCTACTATCCACCAGACGACCATTACACGCAGGGCCCGCTTGTGGTCACCACACTGTTTGCAGTCCTGTCGCAGATGACTTGCCTACTGAGGCATTATGTGCTTCACTCCAGGCGCGAGAAGTATGCGCCTCAGGACTACTTAATCATGATAGCTATGGTATGTACACCTATAGCATATTGACAGTCATACTTTGCACGGCAGGAAATGTAGAAGACTGTCAACGTCAGATCATCACACTAACAAGTGTTGCAGTTCTGCACACATGTCTCTTTGGGACTTCAGTGGGCATGTAAGTCTCGGAATGCCTTTTCATGCTCGATGTAGCCTCTTGAAGCTGACTAGCACTTTAAAGGCGTTGTTTACGGTGGAGTGGGTCGACATATGACAGACCTCGTCACCCTTCTTGATGCTGTGGTCACCCTCAAAGTAAGTATCCATTCTGTTGCAATTAGTTCCCAACCCCCACACTAACCACTGTCTATCTTAGCTCATCATCCCCATCGAGGCACTTTACGGCATTACAATCATGTTTGTGAAATTCTCGATCCTCCTCTTCTACGTGCGCCTCTTCGGCACCGTCGAAAGCTTCGTGCTCGCGGTCCGCATCGCCATGGTTGTCATCTTCTGCTGGATGGTGTCCGTCGTCTTGGAGACATTCCTGCTCTGCCGGCCTCTCGCATATAACTGGGACGCCACCATCGAGGGCGGCGTCTGCGGCGACCGCAACTCGGCTTTCATCATCGCCGGCGCGCTAAACGTCGTCACCGACGCTATGGTGATGATGTTGCCCATGCCGAACATTTACAAGCTGCAGATGCCCTTGTCACAGCGCCTTGGACTCTTTATCATCTTCGGAATCGGCTTCTTGTGAGTTACCCACCACATCCCCGTTTTCGTTCATCAGCCGCGCCTTACTAATGACCTGTCCTATCCAGTGTCACTGCCATCTCCATTATCCGAATTTTCTCGCTGGTCGAGATCTCCTTCACGGACCCGACATTTACCCTCCCAATGGGTCTCATGTGGACCGTGCTCGAGCCGCAGCTGGCCATCATCGTCGCCAACGCGTCATTCATACGCTCGTTCCTGCGGGCTGTGGGCTTTCTGGAGCACTTCTCACTGTGCACTGGCTGGGCCACCCGCAAGGCTAGCAAGTATGGGCGGTCGAGTAAGTTTGAGGAGATCCCGGGTGAGGGCTGGGGTGGTGCTACTGCTGGCACTGGGCACAGTGGTGGTGTTGAGCTGCAGACCATTGGGGGCGGACGCGCGTGGAAAGAAGTTTGAGTTCCAATATTTGCTGCATAGGCTATCAATGTAATTAATAAGCGACTTTTCTTGAGTCAAATCCTACCGAGTCCTTCTTTGACATAAGGTGCTGTGTAGGCCCGGGAATGACCTACGAGGAAAGTAGCCGCCTAAATTAATAATAACGCGAAAAGCTTTAAAAATATTAAATTGGTAACTTTATAATAAGAAACGACCAGAGCTTACTAGTAATAACCTTAATTTAAAAAGAGCTAATTAATAAAATTTAGAGAATATTCAATAATAATACTTAAGGCGATTTATTAGAAAAAACACATGTAAACTAAATACTTTTAACTAAAGTAATACTTATTAAATAAAGTAAGAAAGTAAATATAAGTTAAAATATAAATTAAGTATTTACTATTATTATAGAGCATATAAAAACCGAGATAATACATCTTTAATATTTAATTAAATAATTTTACTATAAAATATTAT